>PITA01016329.1:0-46971 GCA_004023965.1 Spilogale gracilis
GTCTGCTCTTCCCCGGACACAGTTCTCATCTACTCTCGTCTCTCACTTCATCTTCAAGGCACATTCTCAAGTAGGCAACTCTCATAGTGCCCATTTGTCATCTGACCCCCATCCCAAGCCCATGACTATAGTTTTTAGGTCTATGACCTCATTTTACATACCTGAACGGTTACAGGTTTCTTCCAGAATGATTTTTTAACAGAAAATTTCTTAAGGGGTTAACATTATTCATGACTATTGATTCTGTTCTTAACCTGGTAGCTAGGAAACAGTAAGTAAGCACACATTCTCCACAATGATGGAGAAGCGGAAGGTAGATGGATTGACAGATGGAAGGATGAATGGACAGATAGAAGGGAGAATGGGTGGAAGGACGGACGGATGGATGGATGGATGGATGGATGGAAGGATGGATGGATAGAGGGAAGGAACAATGGGTGGATGGATGGATGGACAGTTGGAAGGAAGGATGGGTGGAAGGATGGATGGATGGATGGATGGATGGATGGATGGATGGATGGAAAGATGGATGGATAGAGGGAAGGAAGAATGAGTGGATGGGTGGATGGACAGATGGAAGGAAGGATGGGTAGATGGATGGATGGATTGATGGACAGATGGAAGGAAGATGGCTAGGTGGATGGATGGGTGTAGCAAAACACGTTTTTCCTTTTCCTATGAATTCCTCCCAGTCCATGATTCTGGTTTGGAAGAACTGCAAAATAAAAATGACCTAGATTATTTTGATCTCTGAGAGATTATACACCTTGTCCAAGGTCATGAGTTTGTAAGTGGCAGGGTCAGACTCTGAACTCACATCCGTCTAGCTCCATGAGACAACAGAATGACCCTTGGATCAAATACAGATTCTAGAAGACAGACCCATCATCTGAGCCCGAGGACATGAGAGGTCTTATATGAAGATGATGGTCCAAAAGGAACAAAGCCAGTGGATGCTATTGAAAGCATAGTTAGTAATAACCAAAAAGTGTTAGGGAAGAGCTAGCCTATATCTATTAACATCAAAAGTCTCTGTGTTATAATGAAATCACCAACTTACAGTGTATTCAAGCACGAGAAACAAGAGGGGGAAAATGTTAAAATCAAGCCAAGCCAAGTCACGTGTTCCTCTTCTGTCACCATCCTACTTACCACCATCAAAACTAGTGCTCCACACTTCTAAACTCCAACCGTGTTGATCCTGCTTCCAGGTGAGACTGAGTAAGCACTCCCAGGTCTGTCTCCCCCACCATGGAGTGCCCACCAGAGGATGAGCAGCAGATAGACTGGTGACAAAGACCAAGTCTAGACAGACCACCAAACCAGGAGGGGAGTTGGCTGTATTTCTCCTCTGCCCCCGTCCTCTTCCAGCCCAGGCATGGCTACAGTCAGGAAGTGTGCATGGGGTGAGGCAAGTAAAGACCATGAGCACTGGGAAGTAATGGGGAGGTCACAAGGAGGACAGGCCTTGACAAGATGCCTGCAAAGTTGGGTATAAATGCTTGGACTTGTCTTTGTTCTGTGCAAAGCTCTGACTCTAAGGAGCATGCTAATGACATTGACGACTGACCACCCCATACACATCCCAAGAGACACAGGTTGATATTCATGCAGGATGGATCTGAGGGGCAGAAACAGATCTGACCCTGGTCCACAGACCATGGGTGCTAAGCTGGAACCTGGAGACTTGAACTTGACCAGATCAACGTCCTGCCAAAATCAGCAATATTCCCTAGAGGAGGAAGATATAAATCCACAGGTTCAAGGGTTCTGAAAACATAACCCATGCCCAGACATGTCATAATCAGTAATATGAGAACTAAAAAAAAATGAGAAATCTTAAAAGTAGCCAGAGAACAACACATTATTTATATGGGACGGATGATTCAAGTGGGTGAGAATTTATTACACGATGACCAAGCGTGCTGTATCCGGGCAATGTAATGTTGGACCCACGTTTGATCATCTCTACAATGTTACCCGTCTGAAGAAACCTCCCAGAACTGTAATGGTTGATGCAGAAAAAGCATTTGACAAAATTTAACCTCCACTCATGATAAAAACTCTCAAGTATAAAGGCATCTATGTAAAAACCTACAGTTAATACTATACTTATGGTGAAAGAGTGAATTCTTTTTCCTTAGGGTCAAAAACAAAGGAAGTATGTCCATGCTTACCACTCCTAGTCAACACTGGACGGGAAGTGCTAGCTGGTGCAAGAAAAGCAAGGGGAAAAAACAAAATTGGAACTAGAGTATGGAAAGGAGAGAATAGAACTGTCCCTATTCATAGAAAACATGACTGTCTATATAAAAAACCCTAAGAAAGTTATAAAAAATCTTGGAACTTTATAGTTCCAGGAATGTCATGGGATCCAAATCGACATACACAAAAAAATCAATCATATTTCTACAGATTAGGTAGGTCCAATTGAAAAACAAACTTTTTAAAAAATCCTACTTACAACGGCTCTAAAAAAATAAATACACAGGTACATATCCAACCAAAATATAAGTTTGTATGCTTAAAACTATAAAATGATCATTAAAACATCAACAAAGATTTGAATCAATGAAAAGACATACTGTGTTTTTGGAATGTAAGATTTAGTATAGCAAAATGGATAATTCTTCCCAAATTGATAAATAGATTCAATAAAATTCCAATCAAAATCCCAAGAGTATTTTCCTAGAGCCAAATCCCAAATTCACATAGAAAAGCAAAGGAATCAGACTAGCCAAAACAATTCTGAAAAGGAAGCACAGAGTAGGAAGAATCACACCAGCTAAAGTGAAGACTTATGTTAAAGCTAGATTGACCAAGCTTTACTTCAAAGCTAAATTTAATCAACTAAAGCTTAATTAATCACTGCCCTGATGAAAGCAGTCACAGAGATCAATGAAATAAAACAGAGTCCAAGAAACAGGGCCACGCAAAGCACTGGCAATTCGTTTTGACAAAGATATAAAATCGATTAAATGACGAAATGGTAGCCTTTTTCCATAACTCAACAACTGGATACCTATGTGCAAAATAATAAACTTTAATCTAAAACTTACATGTCATTTTAAACATAAGTCAAAATGGATCATAGAACAGATGTATCTATGGCCGACGGATTTTTGACAGCCAGGTCACGACTATTCAATGGGGACAAGATAGCGTCTTTAATAAATGGTGTGAGACAACTGGGTATACACATGCAGAGGAGGGGGGCTGGTCACCGACCTCTTGCCATGTACAAAAATTAACTCAAAGTGGACCAGTGACCTAATATAAGCGCTAAAATCATAAAATGCTTACAGGAGAACCTAACGGGTAAATGTTCATAGCTTCGGACTGGACAGTGCAGTCTTTGATATGACATGAACATGAGCAACAGAAGAAAAGTAGATAAATTGTAATTAATCAAAATTATAAAATTTTGTGCATTGAAGGACATTATCAAGAAAATAAAATACAGCCCACAGGAGGGAAGAATTTATGTGCAGATCATGTATCTGAGAAGGGTCTAGTATACAGAATAAAGAACGCTTACCAAAAACAATTTTTTTCAATGGGCAAAGGACTTGAATCTCTTTCTTCAAAGATACATAAATGGCCAACAAGCCCATGAAAAGATGTTCAACGTGATTAAGAATTAGGAAAATGCAAAACAAAACCACAATGAGATACCACCTCACACCCCGGGAGAATGTCTATAACCCAAACCCGGAAAATGTAAGGGCTGGGGGAGATGCGAGACTGAAGGCATCGGTGTATTGTTGCTGGGCGTGGAGAATGGCCCAGCTTCTGCAGAAATAATCCGATGTTTCCTCCAAGAGTTAGAGTAACCATAGGACTTATCAATTCCACTCCTCCATACATACTCCAAAGAATTGAAAATGGGGACTTAAACATATGCACACATGTTCAGATGAGCACTATTCATGTATTATATATATATATATTTTTCCCCTCTTCCAAGTGGAAGAAATCAGACGCAGCAGTCACCCACTGAATTACCCCATTGCATGAAATCCAGAGTAGGAAAATCCATGTCCAAAAGCAGACCGGGGGTGGCCAGGGGTTGGGGGTCACCGCTGAATGACCTCTGGATTTGGGATGATGAAAATACATCTCATTTTGGAAATAGATGTAGTAAATTCATATTGTAAATGTACTAAATGCCCATGAATTGTTGATTATATGGTGGTGTTTCAAGTTATGTGAATTTCATTCATGGAAAAAAAAATCTAAGTGTCATCAGTAAAACCACAAAGCTTTTAGGAGAAAATAGGAGAAAAAAATCTCTGTGACCAAGGGGTAATCTAAAAGCTCTTTAACATAATACCAAAAACATGTCACACAGAAAAGATACTGATAAACTGGGCACCATTGAAATGAAAAACGCTAGCCTGGCGAAAGATACGGTAAGGAGCATGAATTTGCGAATCACTTCTGTGGCAGGGGACTTGTAAGCAGAGTATCGAAGAACTTCCAAAACTCAGCAGTACGCAAAGAAACAATTTTTTACCGGGAATCAAAACTGAGGGTTTTAGAGGGGAGGGGGTGGGGATGGGTGAGCCTGGTGGTGGGTAGGAAGGAGGCCACGGACCGCGTGGAGCCCGGGGTGTTATACGCAAACAATGAATCATGGAACATGACATCAAAAACTAATGATGTCCTGAATCGTGACTAATGTAACATAATTTTAAAAATTAAAAAAAATACAAATTTTGAAGTGAGCAGAAGTTCACAGATACTTCAAAGAAGAGGTGGTGTTGATGACCAAAAAATGCATGAAGATGGTCAACACCCTGAGCCATTCGGGAGAGACAAACTGAAAGCATGGGCTAATGCCCCTACAGGTTACACAGACTCACAAGAAAATAGCGACAGTTCCAGACACTGGGGAGAACGTGATGCATTGGGGGCTCTCGTACATTGCTGGAGAAAATGCAAATGGTACAGCCTTCTCTGCAAAGCAGTCGGGTAGTTTTCATGCTGCCAAACATGTAATTAGCCATGACCCAGCGATCCTAGCCCTGGGCATTTTCCCTGAAGAAATAAAAACATATGTTCACACAAAAACCTGGACAGGACTGTTCCTTCTCGAGTCGCAATCACCAGACACTGGCAGTGGTGCACATGTCCTTCGACAGGTGGGTAGACGGAGTGTAGACGAGAACCCCACTCAGCAATAAGAGAGAATAAAGCACTCACATGCACAGTAATTCCAGGGGACTGTCACATGCATGGTGTTGCGTGGAGGACAGAATCCAAGGTTACACCCTCTGTGATTCTGCTCTTGGAGAGGCAAGTGATAGAGATGGGAATTCAGTGATCAGGTGCCAGGGCTGGGGGGGGGGGGGGGGGCTTCCACGGACCGAGAGCTCATGGGGGTATCCCAGTGAGCTCTCACCCTTCCGTGGACTGATTCTGATTGCGCTTCCGTGAACCTATACATATGTTACAAGTCACAGAACTGTCCATCAACATCGATCCATTTTACTGTAGGAGAATTTAAAAAATAAAAGGTACAACCTGCTCGAATAACAGATACAAAATGCAGAAGATCTGAATGTTGGGATCCGGGTGTCATCACCTTCCTGTACTTTCCGAGATACGCCAACCTGTATGTAGTAACTAGTGATTTATAATAAATCAGTTTTATCCATAGGAACAAAATCCTCCCAGGTGGCGGCCCTATGGAGGGGCTCCGTGTCTGTGCCTTCGGTAGGAGGCAAGCCTGATGATGCGGTGCACGCTCCTCCTATCCACTCCCAGGCAGTAAGGAAGGCAAGTGAACCTTCCTCCTCAGTTTTATCACAGGTTGGTGGTGGGTGAGAGTGGCCGAAACTACACGTGGAGTGAGTTTTCCTGATCAAGCACGAGGTTACGCTCACCCGTTGTCCCATTCCGTCCTCACCACGGCTCTGTCGGGTGCACCAACCAAGAACATCACAGTCTTTAGAGCTTTTTCCTGAACACGGAGTGTCACACTCATTCCCCAGGGATCATGTCTTGATCGAGTGTAAACTAACACTGAGATCACCAGGCAAAAAGAATCTGCCATCTTCCCTCCTACTTCAAGTCAGACTTGGACTCCAACCCCCGACCCATCCATCGCATAGCCGTAATCTCAGTTCTAACCTCTGCCCCCCCAATGAATTTGCTTTTATTTATTCTTATAATTGTATTTATTTACTTGAGAGAGTGAGAGAGAGCACACACAAGCAGAGGGAGAAGCAGACTCCCTGCTGGGAACAGGGACCCTTACGCGGGGCTCCATCCCAGGACCCTTGGGATTGTGATCTGGGCTGAAGGCAGATGCTTCACTGACTGAGCCCCCCGGGCATCGCTGAATCTGCTTCTGGTGACTAGTGTGTATGCTACTCATCTGTTTATCTACACTGCTCATCTCTGTTTATCTTGTATCTGACCAGGATTTGAAAACTGGCAAATCCCCACTATACATACAATGGACAGATGGCTGGCTGGATGATGGGTAGATGGACGGAGAGAGGAGAGGGACGGAGGAAGAAAGGGTGGGAAAAGCCCAGTCATTTTTCTTTGCAGTAATTTCTGTAAGTGAGGCCCAGTCTGGCTCTCTCATTTAGAACGACTTCAAAGTAAATATGGTGTAAGGTAGGCAGAGCCTACACATTTATTAGTGGCTTGTGTGGTAACTTTTGATGTTTCTGTGGCAATGCTAGCAACAAAGTAATACAAGCTTAATTTTTATACAAATAGTTTTATTAAAAATTTGAATTTTTAAGAAATACACATTTAAAGAAATTACATAAAAGGCCTTAGTAGTCTTAAAACCATTTTGGAGACTTGGGGTGAAATGTCATTTCCGGGATCGTGGTCAGTTCTGCTCTCCTGCATTCTGCCGTTCCCTGCTGACGTTTGCGCAGCGCTTTCGAGAACAAGGAAGCCCCGCAACGGCTCTTCCTCGAGACTAAGATCCCGCGCCAGGCCACGCAAGGAGGAATACGAATGAAAAGAGGCCTTTTTACGGTCGCTGGTTTTGAAGTCAAGTCATTCCGTTGTGATTAGTGTTTAAAACCCTGAAGATATTTAATACAGAATGGAAACAATGAAGCTCAAAGTACGGGCTTCCCCGTCATCGCAACCGCGCTCTTGAACCTGGCGTTGGCGCCGCGCGAGTCTGGGTTTGGACGTGATGAGTGAGAACGGATGTTTCCATCCAACACCTGCGCGTGTAAGAATCTACATGAAAGGACAACACAGTCTTTTCGAGGAAGAAACTATGTAAGCTTTATTTTAACAGTGGAAATGAAATGAAAACTTGACCTAATTGCTGACATCTATATAAATTACTAAAATATATATATATTTAATTTCTGCCTACCTTTGGACCATCTTTATTCCACAGGAAGTTCGTGATTTCTGCAAAAGCAGCTGCATAGTACCACATGGAGCAGAAAGACCTCAATTTATATTTTGGGGGGTCGGAAGTTCCGGCTGCTGAGCCCACCACTCCCCGTGCAGCCCCGACACACGGTGGCTACAGGACCGCTCTTTGTACAGACCCAGCTCAACCGTGACACAGACGGACATCCCTTCTAGGGCTGAAAACACATCTGCTATAATACAAGAGTGGGAACGGGCTTTGGAACAGAATGGAAGGCCCCGCACACCTCCTAGCACCCTTGGGTTTTCTGATGGAGTTCTCACGCTACACATCAGTGCACCGGATTGTAGGAAGGACTCAGACTTTTATTTCATCACAAGTGCCACTCGGTACGTCACTATGACAGCTCATCATGGTCTTTGTTTCTCCTTCAGCAAGTAGAGGCCACCGAAGCAGGGTGTGTTAGTTACGCAAATTCCTATAAGGCACTTTACGGTTTTCATACTGACAGTGAGGTACACAGGATATATTTCTAGGGTTCATTGCTGTTAAAAAAAGAAGGGGAAGAGGAGGGAGTAGCACCATGTTGTACGTTAGCGGAGGGCCGGGCGCCATTACGTTCTTCTCATACAGACTTGGCAGCGACTGACGTGTGTGCGCAGCTCCCCGGCCTTCAGGGTGGACGGTGTAGGCTTCCTACGGGACGACACCGGAACGGGCCATCAGCGCACAAGGCCGACCAGCTCCTTGGGCCTCCCCACCAACCCCGACGTCTCCAAGGGGTGGGATGGGAGGGGGCGCTGGCCTGGGACGAGCAGCCACCGCGGCTCACCCCGATGAGTGGACACGGTGCTGGTGTCACCTGCCCTCACAGCGGGGGGAGCCAGACACGTGATCACGTGCACCCCCATCCCTGGCAGTGAGGCTGATGGCAGCCCGAGTGAGCGCCAGGGAGGGCACCCAACAGCCCACCGCAACAGCTGGGCTCCGCGTCGAAGCCACGCCCACTGTGCCACCCTCACTCCTCCGCCTGTCATTCACCCCCCAACCCTCTCTCCTCAACCAGATCATAAAGCTCCTCCATCAGAAGATCTCTTCTCTGCAACCCTTCCTACACACAGCAAGTGCTCATTAAATACTGGTCGAATGTGTAATGAACAGTGAATCTGAAATAATTAACTAGACCTTGAAATCCTTCCCTTCCCTAAGCTTGTGCTGGATTATGCGCAGTAGTCTGACTAACGGCCAGATGGGGAGACATTTAGTGCTCCCAAATGCTTCCTTGATCCTAGAAATTCCACCTTAATTTGACTGTTAGAAGGGGAAGTCTGAGCTAAAGTTGGCATTAACCGAATTCTATTAAAATTAAAGTAGCCCTATGATAAAAGTAACTTGTCCTACAATGAGGGCTGCTGATTTTAGCAACCTCTGTGAAAATCTTATTGTCCCCAAATTAATTATTTGAAGTAGTGGGATCTGGGATCTAATCTAATTTTTTAGTTCATTGTACCAGGCTGCTGGTTCAAAAGAAACAAACAAACAAAAACAAAAAACAAAAACAAAAAACAACCCACTATTACCCATTAGCCCTATAATGGAAGCCGCAGGACCTGATACACCCAAGTGCTCCTTCAGGTAGCTGATGGGGAAGTTGTAGCCCGAGAGTTGATGTCAAGTTTCCAGCTGCGTGGAAAGTCTGAGGTAAGCTACCAGTTAAGTACCTGGCACTTTTCTGATGCTTAAAATATTACAAGTCTAGAGAATGTTGCTTTTCCTTTTATGACCTAACTTAGGAAGACACAGGCTCCCAGAATTCCACCCAATTCTCCCTGAGAAGGCAAAGACGGAAAGGGGGAGAGAGGGGGGAGCGAACAGTAACTGCCGGGCTTCCGGGCCCCTGCACCTGTCCCAGCAGGGGCTACACAAAGGACAGAGGGCTCATCGGGCCGCTCTCCATGCCCACTGCCCAGGCTCAGCCACGAGTAGGCAAGGCCCCCAGCCCCCGGGGCACTCGTCTCAACGGTGAAATCATCATGGGGAAGAAGGGGAGAGTCTTCCCTATTGATTTCAGTGCATTGGGGCTGAAATGAATTTTTCTTTTTGTAGGTCTAACGAACAGTCCGCTCACATCCCTCAGAGCTCAGCCAACGCCCCCCGGAGTCAGCATCGCACCTGCTAAGGGAGCAAATGTGGTCTCTTCCCTCACCAACCGTTAAATACGTATTTCTAAACGCCCGTTCCTCTAACTGCATGGTACCAAATCTACCTACAAAAATGAAAATGGCCTTTTTTTTTTTTTTTAATGGATTTTCTTTCCTAGTCTTTCAGGCCCTGAGCTCTGCCTTCGATGTGTGTCTGGGCTCCCTACCCCCCTGCAGCACGACCGGGTCCCCGTTACCGCTCCCACAAGATGCACCCTAATCGGCATCTGCGGACCCTGTTTAGGACTTTGTGCGGGAAGGCGCAGGGATCCCCCGCCGCAGGGGCCCTCCCGACTTACTTGAACATCTCGTTTCTCTCGATCGTGGCAAGCCAAAAGCTGTAAGCGTTGGCGTAGTAGTTGCACGTCCCGCGGCCGTGGCACTCGATGAACGGGGCGCTCCGGAACTCCTCCAGGCAAGACCCCGGGGACGCGAGGGCTTGGCCAGAACCTTCGGCGCCGGCGCTGGTGTGCTGCGGGGGGACGCAGGCCGTGAGCCGGGCACCTGCCCGCCACCCACACAGGGCCCCCCAGTGCCGAGGGAGGGGCCGGGGTAGCCCCGCGGGTAGGCCGTGCAGGTCACCGCGAAACACACTGCGCGCACCCCGCCCTCCGCCTGCACCGCGTTCCGGCTCCTCCCAGGAAGCATGGCAGCGTCTCCGCGCCCCAACTCTGCCGCAGCTCCTCCCGCTAGAGGACAGGGGCTGCCCCGGGGCATCGGGCGTTAAAGTAAATCGCTATTTACAATGTCTGAAGCACTGAAACCTCCTCTAACTTGGGATAGCAGAAAGAGCCGAAATGTGTCCCTGCTGCTGGAACCAACAGATGAGAAATCAAACTTTCTCATCAAAATTGCAGAGAATAATTAAAATCCTGTATTTGCCACATCAATGCTATGTGTCCTTTTATAAGGTAGAGATCGTCTGTTACTTTTCTTTGAAAAGAGACAATTTAAACAAAAGGAAGAAAAGGGTAACCGTTATTGTAAGGCGCCCGGGTCTAATGGGTTCAAGGAGGACAAACCGGCACTCTGAAACCAGGACCCTAAGATGATGACCCCAAATGAGACAAGACATTCCAAAATCGCCACAAGTACTGTTCAGACCTGGGAGTTTCAGAGCCACAAGAGCCCTTTGAGGACGAAGCTAACGCCCTCCATTCCCTGGCGAGGACTGGAGGAAGCTAGAACAGTCTGGATCAGACCATGGCCCAGCCCGTCAGGCCAGACCCCCACCACGTCCCCACAAAGCCCCCGTCGGCTGGGAAGTGACGGAAAACTCTCTCTCTCGGACACCGTATTTTTGGTTTGTTCTCAACTTGGGGCAATCATTGTTTCGGATCTTTGCCGTGAGGACAAAATGCTTTCCCGAGGTTCTTTACTCCTTGGGCCAGGGGTCACTTCTGTCATAAGGAAGTTTTATTTAGTATTTCTTATGATCAGGGGATAAAAAATTCAATCCCCCTCGTCATCGCTGCTGCCCTGCCGTCTACACTGCCGTCTAAGCTGGCCCGCTTGACGAAGCAGCCACAGCGCAGTATTTAGATTCACCAGAACAACGTGGCCCCCTCGCGGGGCTCCCAGTTCTCCGGCCCAGCTGAAGAGTCCCCCTGGAGCCTCCTCCACCCAGGAACTCTCCCCCCAAACTGGGACGAGACACAAGCACTCTGAGGACCGCTTTTCTGGCCGTTCCATCCCTTCTGCCCTTGCAGTCACTCACGACAGAAGGAAGCAGTTATGAAGCCACGTCCCCGTCAATAAACAGTGGGCTAACGGTCTCTCGAGGTCAAAATGTCCACGGGGCCACGCCTGCTGGTGAGGAGGCCGAAGGAGCCCGCTGGCCGATTCCTGCGGCTTATCCGCTACCACCTGACCTTCCCAGTGCTGACCTTTCACATATGCCATCGCTACTTTAAACTGGGCAATAAAGTCAAATAAGTGGCTACCATGGAATCTCAAACAGGTGTCATGTTTCCTACTTTAACTGGAGTTTCAGGGGTGGGAACATCGGGGACAGCCGAGTGAGTGACAGCATCCTCTCCCCACGGGAAGGCCGTGGGCCCTCGCACTGCTGGACACTGGACACCCCCCCCCCGGACCCCGCTGCCTCTGCTTCGGGCGCATGTGAGCTGCTCGGATGGGCACCCGGCTCCTCTCCTCCTGGGGAGACCCTCTGACTGCAGGAAAGCTCATCGTAGTGTCCCCACCACCTAGTCCCAGGGCAGCGCCTCTGTCCGCAGCAGCCCCTGGCCCCTCGGGAGGCTTTGGTCCAGAGGAGACGCCAACACTGTGCGAGGCGGAGACCTGAGGGTAGGGGCGCAGAGGGAGGAGGTGGGGCACCCCCACGCCACTGTGCCAGGGGCATGCAGAGTCTCCCCAAGTGCTCACCATGACGAAGGAATAGCCAATCCAGAGGGAGGACCAGCCGCTGGGGCACTGCGGGATCTGAATGGTCTGGCTGTGCACGGCCATCACCATGGCTGGCGCCTCACACACCGCGCACCTGGAAGGGAGAGGGCACAGACCCTGAGCACGGCCGCAGGGACGGCGCAGGACGAAGCTTGTGCCTGTCCGCCCCTCCTCCCTGTGCTCTCACCCACCCTCTGCACTCACGCGGTCTGAGCCAGCTTCGTGCTTACACCGGACGGCAGCCTGGAGCCCCCACACTGATCTGATAAGCCCCCCCAGTGCTAGAGAATCCACGCCCAGCACTTGAACCATCTGCTCCGTGGGAAAGAGATCATCGGAAGGCCAGGGGTGGCCGTGGCCGTCTCCCGGAGGGCCCGGGGGACCACAGGCAGGCGTTTTCTCCTTGGTGCACTCCAGTGTTTTCGGATTTCCAACACACACAGTTAACACTTGAGACACGAGAGTTGGTGAAACCCAAGGGCTATGACTTCCGGAATTCAGTGACTTGTTTCCGGGCGAGAATCATGTTCAACAGAAGGAAGACGAGGTGACAGAGTCACCGGCAAACACTGCGTCTGGGGCTGGATGTCCCCGGGAGCCCGCTGCACACTCATTCTGGACTCGCGGCCAGCAGAGCCAGGGGAAAGCCTGCCCCAGGCAGGGGGCCCGGCAGGACACTGTGGCCGGAGCACGCTGGGGACAGCGTCCTCCCCGGGCTGGGCGCCCGACACCCGGCAACAAACTGCAGCCACAAATACTCTTCCGACTCAGACCCGCCCGGCTCAGGGAACCCTTCAATGGCAGGATGATGTTTCGTAAAAGAAAAAAAATTAAACAGCAGCAGTTACGTAATGACATTCAAGTCACAGAATGAACAGTGTGTTAGCAATGCTGATAAATGACTATAAATGGTGTTAATAATTACACCTAGTTATGCTGGAACATTTGCATGAAAATGGATGGGGAGTGGGTAGAGGCCCAAATTAGTCATTTGATTTTCCGTGGATGTGTGTGTGTGCATGGGCAACTTTCTATTCCACTCACACAAGAGCAGATGAACTAAAAGGCTCAGCTGAACAGCAGTCGCTGGAACTGGCCTCCTGCGTCCGGCACCATCTGCCCGCTGGACACAGAAGCCACAACCAGAGCGCGGTGGCCGGGGCGCCCTGTCAGGCTCTCTCTCGGCCGGGGGCTCACGGAGCAGGTGCTCCTGACGCCACCCCTCGGATGCACACGGACAGGACGAGCTGGCTGGCCGCTGACATTCAGAGGGCCAACCCCCCATGTGATTCCTGAAAAGGCTGAGGCCCCGCAGAGCGGAGGGAGAGCCAGAGCAGGAGCGCAGCTCCCCTGCTCTCCGGGCGGCGGTCTGGCCCGCATGAGGACGCCCATCTGCACAAGGTCAGAGATGTCTGCCCCGCTCTCAGGGTGAAGGGAGAGAAGCTGCCCGCGTTTCTCCACAGGAAGGACTTTGTGTCATTAACTCGAAACCTGAGGCTTTCGGAGCTCCCCTAAATGACCGGGAAGGCCCGAGACCTGGTGCCACGGTGCAGTGACAGTAACCATGGAAACGCGTGCTCCGAGACCGGAAGCCGGCGGCACTGCTCCAAAGGGAGGACAAGACGCCGGGCTCGGGGAGCAGCGGGCTCGGGGGCACGACCGGACAGTCCCCGGCACGCGGAGCTATGTGGCTCAGTTAACGATCGCGTGCGATGCTGTCACTGAGGCAGCAGCGCTGCCCGGCGGGGTGTTCCTGAAGGCCTGTAAGGGGCCCGCGGGGAACGGCAAATCTCAGACACGGCCTGCTCTGGGCCTGATCTGGGGGCACGGCCAGCACACACCACAGCCCCTCCCAACCAAGTCCAGGCCCACAGGCAGCTGCGTCAGGCACGTGAACAACACAAACAGGGATAGCCATGGTCTACCTGTTATCCGAGGGAAGCTGAACAGAGACACAAAGGCGGTTAGTTTTCCTTCTCTGCGGCCACCGTGGTTCTACGCGAGGACAGTCTCCGCAGAGAAAGTCTCAGACTCTCACTGACACGTGGAAATAACGGTTCGGAAAGGGGCCAATCGAAAGTGTAACGAACCATTCTTCCCATGTAAGACCCATTAAGTGAGTTTTCTTACAGCTCAAAAGAGACATCCAAGAAAGCTATCAGGAGATATTTTAAGGTAAATCCACGGTCAGTCTATGGTTTCCCTGCTCATGGGGCATCTCTCCACCGTTCCATCCCAGGTTCTCCCCCGTGGTACCCGTTCCTCAGTAAGAACGGGATGTGCAACACGGAGCCCAAGGGGCCAGAGCCCCAGACCGGCCTTGGGGCTCCCGGGCCTGGCTCCGGCACGCGGTCCCCGCCTCCACTGCCCGCGGACCACAGGACCCTACCATCTCTTTCTTCCTCCTCGAAAGCTGCTTGGCTCTTTAGAAGGAATGTAGAAAGGCTAACATTAGTCCTCACTCTCACTTCCCTGGGCAAGCTTGTCTGCCTTGTTCCCTTCATCCCTTACTATCTTGTGTGTTACAAAGTACAACTACAGAATAACTTCTTGGGGCGCCTGGGGGGCTCAGTTGGTTAAGCGACTGCCTTCAGCTCAGGTCATGGTCCTGGAGTCTCAGGACTGAGTCGCGCATCGGGCTCCCTGCTCGGCAGGGAGTCTGCTTCTCCCTCTTCCCCTGTCATGCTCTCTTTCTCCCTCTCTCTCTCAAGTAAATAAAAAAATGTTTAAAAATAAAATGTAAAGAGAACAACTTCTTCGTCAGATGAATCCACACCTTTGCCACTTTCCTACTACTTCCGAGTAGAGCTAAGGAGTCAGCTCTTAACTGGAAGGAATGAAGCAAAAATGGGACAATCGTGTATTTCTCAGTCATAATAATTTCAACGTTCCCTCTTATTTCCTACCAGGCAGACAGGAAAACATAGTCCAGAAGTTAATTAGTGCGGAAAGCACTTAATTTTGGAAAAGTTGCTCCGACACATGAATCGTCAGTGGGACTTGACACCAAGGGAGCAGAAGGGGGTGGGGGTGGGGGGATACGAAAAACATCTTCATATGATACGGTTTTACATATACACGAAATCTGTGCCATGTTTTTGTGTATAAAGCACAGACACACAGTATGTCTGCAGTAGTCCATTTTTAAAGAGACCACCTCCCAGCTGTATGTGAGTTCCTACATTAAATACCACAGAACCGTGCACATAGAAATGGTAAAGATGATTCATTTTATGTGATGTCCATTTTACTGTGATTAAAAATAACAAAAAAAAAATGTTCAATTTCATGGGGGTGGCACGATTCAGAAGAAAAAACCTGAAAAGACTCCTCGCGGAGAGAATTGCTTGATAAAACACAACTGAGACTACTGATCCGGTGCGTGCCGAGGAGCCCGGGGCATGGCTTCGCAGGAGGAAAGGCGGCCGGCGCCGGGACTCACGCGGAACAGGGATTCTGCCCCAAAGCTGGGCATCGCCTCTCCAGGGCCCCACACTGGCATTCTGAAGAGGAGAGCTAACTTTTATAACAACCAGCTTTATGGATGACGTGTATTACAGAAGTCTGACATCACCATCAATAAACTGAATGGCAATGGGTCAACTGTTTTGGGGGGAAAAATGAAAAACAAAAAACAAAAAACGGAACCATCTCTGCCTAGAGTACGATGAGTGATTTTTCTTCTTGAATCACACATCCTCCGTGACAAGTGCCCGTTTTCTTCTTGAATCACACACCCTCCGTGACAAGTGCCCGACTCACCTGCTGATGAACGGTCTGATGTTGTCCCCGGCGATGGGCGCCATGGACATGGGCATGGGCTCAGGTGTGGACAGCCAGTAGGAGTAGTCGTTCCGGGAGGCGAAGTTACACACGTTGTTGATGTTGCAGAAGAGGAAGGGCATCGTGCTGAATTTGCGCAGGCAGCTCCCGGCCGTGCCTAGAGCCGTGGGGAGAGACGCCGTCAGGGGCTAGCTCTCTGATCGGTTGGCCTCCATGCAGTGTGACCGTCAGAATGGAAATAATGCTTTACGTTAGGACAGAAAGCAGGAAGGGAATACACACACTAGTGGGGCTGTACATAAACAAGAGGTTAAATTTAAAGTGGTCACAGCAAAAGGAAAACTGCCAAGAATTATTTAGGATACTTCAACTGAAGGAGAGAAATCTTTTATAAAACTGAATTCCAAAAGAAATTTAGCAGGGGACTCCTTGTATGATGGACAGTAACCACCTGGACAATGTCTCTAACAACCGTTTTGCCGAAAATATAGAGACATCAAGTAAGAGAGGGAGGGGGCTCAGTGTGCGGAGAAAGGTGGGACAGGGCCACCCACAGCTTGGTTAGAAAGAGCACCAGTAAAACGGCCCTATTTTCAGAATCTCCCTGTGAACTGTGAAGTGTGTACTCCTGAAATCTCGACGTACCGAATCATTGAGGACTGAAAGTTGTACGAATTTAAAAGGTCTCAAAACTTTCAGCCTCTATGTTTTCTTGGCTTCCCTTACTAACATGGTAACTGCTGAGCGTGGTGGTTCGTTTTGTAAGGAGGGAGGAAAATGGAATCAGGTGCCCTGTCCGCTGACTGGTCTTCATGGTGCCCTGATGGCGGGACCGGGCTCGTTTCAGCCCTGCTGCCCCAGTCGCCCCAACTCTGAGCGGGCACACCCGGCCCCAGCGTCTCACCCAGGTCCTGGCCGTGGGCCCGTTCGTTGCCTTGCACGTAGAGCAGGGAGTACCCGTGGTAAAGGACTTTGGTCCCAGGAGGACACTGTGGGTCATCCGTTGTCTGACTGTGCCTGGTCACGAGGAAGCCGTGGTCAACAGATGGGGTGCCCGGGGGGCCCATGGATCCTGGCAACCCATCGGGGCCTGGAGGGCCGGGAAACCCGCGCGGACCTGGAAGACAGAAGAGAAGTGAGTTTCCCCGGCTGCACAGACTTCCTTAAAAGGCCTGAGGAGGATAAGTACGGCAACCTGCCTCCGGGCTGTCACGGCTTCTTCCTTCTACAGACCACCCGAGACGTTTTATAAACACAGTGCTGGGTGAGAGCAGATGCGCAGAAGATTGAGTCCAGTGAGTAAATGAAATATGTGCAAAGGAATATACAAGTACAATAAATGACATGATTCCATGCGTGTCACTCAGACAACATTTTGGGCTCCTCCGAGGGAGAAGGATCACAGCATTATTAGAACAAAATCTCCCGGGGCGCCTGGGGGGCTCAGTCAGCAAGTGTCTGCCTTTAGCTCAGGTCGTGACCCCGGAGTCCCAGACTCAAGCCCCACATCAGGCCTCCTGCTTGGCGGGAGGCCTGCTTCTCCCTCTCACTCCCCCTGCTTGTGTTCCCTTTCAGCTGTGTTTTTGTCATAAAACCTAAAAAAAAAAAAAAAAAAAAAAAACAAGAACGAACAAACGAACAAAATCCCTTTTGAAGGTGCCTTCCCTTGCACAGCACACGGAAACAGGGCAGTAAGGGCTGGGTGCTGGCGGTGTCCCAGCCGCGGGGTCCCTACGCTGCCTGCGAAGCTGCTCACGGACCTTGCCCTGGGCCGGACCCCTCGCCCCTCTTGCCGGTGCCTCAGCCTCCAGCATCTCAGTCATCATGGGGCGGCTGAGCCCTGGCTTCCGTGGGGAGCAGATCCCCGGGCTGGGCCCCTCACCCCTCTAGTCGGTCCCTCAGCCTCCGGCATCTCGGTCATCATGGAGCGGCTGAGCCCTGGCTTCTGCGGGGAGCAGAGCCCCGGCTTCCCAAGCCAGACGGTGGCCTGGTGGCCAACACTGCATTTATTATCTACTTCCTCTCGGCTATTGCCAACATGGAGTTTCTACAGCTGTCCCTGCGGACCATCGTTCAACAACATCTGGAAACACCGGGCTACATCAATATGTTTCTCCCCACAGAAAAAAGGATGACAACCCTTTAGCTTCCCTATAAGAACTGTTTCTTTAAAAAACAAACAAACCAACAAAAACAAAAATACCCAAAACCAGACTTCTTCGGAAACTGTCAAGTAACGTGTTCAATCCCACTGCAGCTTTCCACACACGTGAGCCTCCCGCTTGGAACCCGAGGACGCAGGTGGAGGGCGGCTCAGTCGGGAGGCCACAGCAAACCTACCAGGAGGGCCAAAGGGTCCCGTCTCTCCTTTCTGGCCAGGGGCACCGTCAAAACCAGGACTCCCGGGCGGTCCAGGCAAGCCCACGGATCCCGTCACACCTACAGGAACGGACAGGCGTTTCACCGCACGGTCCCGCAGCGCTGCAGGCTGTGTCTTCTTCTTCCCTTTCCAGCACGTCTCTAGCCTCCTGAATGGCCAGCCCCAGGCCGTCAGCTGCAGTGACACGTTCCCCCAGACAGCCAGAAGCGCCTCCCGTGAACCTTGTTGGCCGCCCCCCGCCGTGGGGCAGCCAACCCCGCGTCCACAGGCCGCACGCCCCTCCATCTGGCCGCTCGCTGCTACCGTCCGGGGCGGTGGGGAGAAAGGCAGCTTCGTCGGGAGAGAGGGAGGACTGAGGCACATGACGCTGTTCCCAAGCATCTCCCCCAGGCCACATTCCCAAGCCTCAAGTAATTCTCGTGCCACAGATACACACACGTGGATAGATTTTTGTTCTCGTGTGTACCAGATTTTCATGGATGCCTCCTCCCAACTGTAAATTTTTCCTTGTTTATCGTCTTCCCACCCTCACTGTTCGTTCTTGCAATAGGGAGTGTTCAGAAGGCTCTAAGTCAGGTGTCTGGGACCCCCAGGCATGAGCTGCCAGCTGGCTGGGGCCTCTGGGCCACTCTTAGGACCCATTCTCGCCGTTCCAGAGCAATGGCTCCTGCCATCCCTTATCTTCTCACTGGAAGAGAGGATCTCTGTGTCTGCAGCCCATGGGTTCCCCAGTGAGCACACAGGGGCTGAACCGTACATCCCTCTAGCTGGTGCTGTATTTTGCCCTGGCTTTTTCAGTCCCCTCCAACTCTTCATTAGGTTTTGATATCCATTGAGGGAAAGTAAGAAAGTCATATTCAAACCTGTGTCTATACCCTCAGCACCCAGAGGCCCTGATTTGAGACCCATGTGTGAGGAGGAAAGCCCACCAGGCACCCCTCACACTCACCGTCACACCTCCCTTCGCAGCTCAGCTATTCTTACCTTGCTGTCCTTTGGGGCCCGGAGGCCCTGGGAGCCCTTTCAGACCTGCGGGACCCTCAGGACCAGGACGCCCTGGCTCCCCTTTGATGATGTCATAGGGCCCTGGGGGACCCGGGGGACCGGGAAGTCCTGTGGAAATCAGGGATGCCACTGGTCAATTCCACCGTGAATGATCACCAGAGAAGAGCCCAGTGTGAAACCCAATCCAAAGACAGTATTTCTCAGAATCCGGTCCATGTCAAAAACACAAGGCACAGACCTCCGTAAGACATACCCGTATGCGCACACTTCTATATTTAACATGAAGCCCTGAGCCCTCAGGCTGGGGGTCATTAGTATAACCTGGCCCCTTGGTTGTGGAATCCCCACCCACGCAGCCCTACCTGTACAGGCCCAGCAGGTGAGGCTCTGTCCCCCCAGGGAGCCCAGCCAACCCCAGAGGGCTGCAGTGCATACAATGAGAAGGTTTCTTCTCACACTTCTCTGAAATCGGCTGTAAGTACATTATAACTTGGGGCCTTCTTTTCCAAAGACGCATAAACTTAACCCTCCTGCTCTTCAGGCCTCTCTTGCCCTCCACACATCCTCCCCATGTCTTTTGTTCCTGACATTGCACTGCTCAGTCTCTTTCCTAAAGCCTGATTTTGAAATGAAACCCGGCCCTGGAAATACGGTTGGCCCAGCAGAACCCAGACAGGGCGCGGGCTATACTTAACCAGCCTCTCCCCGAGACTGCCTTGGGGTGCGGGAGCCGCCACACACGGCAATGGCGAGAAGCCGAGAGCAATCTCCCCTGCACAGGGCTCCTTGCTGCCCGGCCCCCCGCGGCCTGTCCACGCGCCCGAGCTCCCCCGGGACAGCTAAGTGCTGGGGCCGTGCACCTCCAAGCAGGCCGGCCGGGAAGTGGAGTCCGTCCCACCCTCTCCTCTGGGTATGCCCACTAGAGTCAACGAGCCTGACTTTCAAGACACGTCGTAAAAACGTGACAGGCTACCGAAGAATCCTGAATCAAGTGTTCCCTAACCACACTCAAGCCTCTCATATCTGTAAAACCAAGCTCCCCAATTCCCTGTGTTGAAGGCATGAGTAGGGCCCCTCAGCACAGCATTGCTCCTACCTTTACTTCCAGGGAAGCCCTGGTCACCTTGGTCCCCCTTCACTCCCTGCAGGCCAGGGGGGCCTTTCTGACCTGTACGAAAGAAGAACATCGTCTGCACAGAATCCCCAACATTACGCGAGAATGGGCACGTGCATGCGCGTGGGCACACAGACACCTGCAGCGTGCGTGCCCATCACGTGTGTCTGCACTCACGCACACCTAGGCCCATGCGTGCCCGTGTCTACATGCACACACACAGTGAACATAGTTGCATTTGTCCTTGGGGAAGAAAAGAACATTACTTCTGGCCAGCTACATAAAACTTCTAAAGAAACTCTTCTTTCTAGAACCGAGAAGTCACATTCTTCCAAACATCCAACAAACTATAAAACGACCACACAGTGGAGGGGCACATGATCCTGTTTTTGGCCACAGTCCAGCTCGTGTATGTCCCCAGACAGACCCCAAGGTGCCCGCAGGCTGCGAACTTGTTCTGTTCAGCTCTCATCCATATTATCAGATTCAGCAGCAAACCCCCAGTGCCTGGAAGCTGGGAGGCACCCGATAAATGCGCTGATAAATTCATGAATGCCCTGAATCTATGATTTCTTACTGATAAACAAACAATGGAGATAAAAATGATCCACTGATCCTTAATGAGAAAATCAGAATGTCTTCCCACAGCCGTTCACAGGTGACACAGATCGGGCTACTGCTGCACAAGGCAGCATGTTTAAAACAAAGAGAACGACGTCTTGCACCATAATCAGGCCGGCCTATCCATGCCCAAGGGCTGGTGGTCAGGTTCTCACTGCCAGCAGCATCTCCTCTACTGTCTTACCTTGAAATCCTGGCACTCCTGGAGGCCCCATGTCACCCTTAGAGCCTGTGATCCCTGGAGAGCCACCAATCCCCTAGACACACAAGGAGAAGGTCAGTCAGGAAATGCTCAGGAGACGCTAAGTCTGTTAGTAACCTGCTAGTCATGGGGTTGGGGCAGGTCCCAGCGTTCTGCAAGAGGCCTGTGAATATATGGGGCCTTGTGCATTCTTCAGTGATGTAAAGAGAATGACAAGACCTCTATGCGTGTCTACACTGGGGAGCTAGAGGTTGGAACAACTTGCTTCCTTCACGGTGGCTCCTCCCCTTGTCCCTGTACACAGTCAGTTCCTAGAGCAGGTGCACACCGTGTGTCCTACCGTCCCCCGCCCGCAACAGGGTGCTGTGGACAGACCTGGGCCTTCCTGAGAACGCGTCTCCACAACAAACAACCTTTCAGCACCAAACTGCCCTCTAGAAACTTTCCCCTAAACACTCAGGCATAATGCATTTTTCTTTAGAATGAGCTTGATACCTTATCTGAAAAGTGATTTTAAATATGGAGACAAGGGAGTGCATAACAAAAGGAGGATTATTTTTCTTTGTGAATACAGCATCACTCGTATATTTTAAACATATCTCATTTTCTGGCTATTGCAAAACTCTTCTCTAGTCCCTTTCTCAGTACACAATAAGTCGTACTCTTATGTGTCTTGGTTTCTTGGCTTCACCATATTTAAAAAAGTGTCCCGATGCCAGCGTGCACAAACACAGGTGTGCACACAGCCTTGCACACACGTGCGTGGACACAGCCCACCGCTGGCGGCACCGCAACCGGGGTGCATCCTCTTGCTGCGGCTTGCTGTTCGCATCGAGGGTGCACCCAGGTTGCTGCCCGGGCACCGAGCTGTGGTCCCCAGCTGTGGGGGTCACACTTTTGTGATGGGTGCTGTAAACTAGACCAGGAAGAATGTCGTACTCGTAGGCCTGTGGCGCCAGGAAGCTGATGGCCAGCAATGAGCAGCAGGCCCTCCGGAGAGGATTCAAGAGTGGAACGCCCATGTGCACACACACACACATGCACATGCACACACACGTGCACACACACGCACACGCATACACACACGTGTGTGCACATGGCTCTGTGGTCCTGCTCACACACAAGACGGACACGGGGACAACTCACAGGCAGGCCCTGGAATCCTGGCTCTCCCTTGGGCCCTGGAGCTCCAGGAGAGCCCGGCCAGCCTGGGTTTCCTTTGTCACCTTTGAGTCCGTCGAGCCCAGGGAGCCCCGGAGGCCCCATAGGTCCCGGAAGCCCTAACGGGAGACACAAAAGTCACACATTTGAGATTAGACAGTGGTTTTATGGACAGGTGTCACTGGGCTTGGCCGTCATCATCTCCCTCCACATGCCCCCCCACCCCACCATGGCAACAACACTGTTTGGAGCTGTGGGGACCTGGGGAAACCCCGCCAGCCCTAGAAGGGATAATCTGCTCGAGGGGCAGCAAGCGTTGATACGGACAGCCCGAGGTCAGCGAACAACCCCGCCATACCATCGTCTTGGAACACGGTGGGGTGTGCCAGGATGCCCCTGGGTGTAAAGCCACCTCAGGTTAACAGCTGTGCCCCCGTCTTTCCAATAACATCCAGTCTACCCCTAATGGCTCGTTGTATCTCCCGAACTCCTTGATAGAGAGGACCTGGGCAGCAGAGGCCACACAGCAAGAGTCCCCAAATAGCTGAGGCAGTTTTGAGCTACAGTCAATGCTGCAAACTTCTAAGTAAGAAATTCCACTGGGGATTGAAGTATTCCCATCACTTTCACACTCATATATATTTGTGCCTTCTGTGCCGGTCCTCTGACCCGGGGAGACACCCTTACCTGGCAGGCCAGGTTGACCCTGTGGGCCCCGGTCTCCTTTGGGTCCCTCCACAGCGTGGCCTGGAGTCCCAGGTAAGCCCGGCTGTCCTTGGGGCCCCGGGGGACCCATGAATCCTTGCTCTCCTTTGGATCCGGGGATGCCTGGACTGCCGGCTTGTCCAGGGAAACCCACATCGCCCTTTGCACCTAAACAACAACAGCAGTTTGAGATGGTGGTGAAAGGCAGGGGAGAAATAGGCCACAGCACCGCGATGGGGAGGGAGTGGCTTCTGGAAGGCGTCAGGGGGACGACAGTGCCGTGTGCCCTCTCCCTGCTTTACTAGGTGACACACTAGACCCTGACCACGGTCGACCTGAGAAAGACTTAAGCTTAGAATACGAGAGCCCAGGGTGCCTGGGTGGCTCAGTTGGTTGAGCGACTGCCTTCGGCTCAGGTCATGGTCCCGGAGACCCAGGATCGAGTCCCGCATCGGGCTTCCCTGCTCGGCAGGAAACCTGCTTCTCCCTCTCTCACTCCCCCTGCTTGTGTTCCCTCTCTGGCTGTGTTTCTCTCTGTCAAATAAATAAAATCTTTCAAAAAAAAAAAAAAAGAATATGAGAGCCCATCTGTCATTCTTCATACTTTTAACATTTTTAAAAAGATTTTACGTATTTACTTGAAGCCCACAATTGAGCAAGGGGTTCAAAGGCAGGGAACCTGATGTGGGGCTCACTCCCAGGACCCTGAGTACAGGACCTGAGCCTGCCCAAGGCAGACGCTGTATCGACTGAGCCTCCCAGGTGCCCCCTCTTACGTCTTAAAGGAAGCATTTTGCGGCCAAGCCATTGGAATGCACGTTTAGTGGCCTCTGCAAGCACCAGGAGCGCCCAGTGAAGGGCCCGTTCCGCCGGCAGGGGGATGAGTAAACAGGCTATGTCACAGCCACAGCACGGAACACGACTCAGCAAGAAACAGGGTGATGCTGCGAGCCGCCACAGCAGGGATCTCAAACTAGCCATGCAGTGCAGAAACAAGTCAGGCTAAAGAGACTAAAATACAGAGGATTCTGTCGATAGAAAATTCTAGAAAATGCAAGCTAATCTACAGTGCCGGAGGACAGACCAGTGGGTGGTTAGTGGGTGGTTAGGGGATGGCAGTGGGGGCAGGAAGGGTCAGCCAGGGATGACAAAGCAGTCTTGGAAACTTCTGGGGAGACGGCTGTGTTCACTCTCTCGAGTGGGGGGGTACTCGGGCAGGTCTGTGTGTGTCACCAACACTTAATCAGACGGAACCCTCTATGTTACGTGTAGCGCACTATGTCAACTACAGAAACACAGTCGTAAACTGTTCTCAAAGTTTTTTTTTTTTAAGATTTTATTTGTTTGTCAGAGAGAACAGGGAGAGAGAGCACAAGCAGGGAGAGCAGCAGGCAGAGGCAGAGGGAGAAGCAGGCTCCCCACTGAGCAGGGAGGCTGATGCGGGCCTCGATCCCAAGACCCTGGAATCCTGACCTGAGCTGAAGACAGATGTTTAACCAACTGAACCACCCAGGCGCCCCTGTTTTTTAAGGTTTTTTTAAGGTAAGTACTTATAGGAGAAAAAAAAAAACAAACCCTGCATATGTAGTCTCAGACAGATTACTCTGAAGTTGTTAATTAAATACCAAAATTCTAGGATGACTTCCAGGTTATTAAGAAAAAGTATGAAAAGAATGAAACAGAGTCACTGCCAAAACTGACCGCGGGCCCCTCCTTGTGATTCTTGTCTTGCTTTCTCAGAAGACAATGAACCAAAGCACAACGCCCCAGATGGTGGTCTGCCGGGGCCAGGTGCAGGCAGGACGAGACCCACCCAGAGCCAGCGCCTGTCACCCCTGCCCAGCTTCCTCGCAACCACAAGACCCACTCTGCTAGTGCCTGCGAGTCAGCTGCTAGTGGGGAAGGAAGGAGGAAGGAAGGTGTGCTTTGCAAGTATTACCTTTCTCTCCTTTGGCCCCCGCAAACCCTGGGAATCCTCTTCCAGGCAGACCTGTGAGTTAAGGGTAAGAAGTCATGGCCTCATTGCCTCATACAGCTGATCTGCAGGTGCAGCACCGTCAGCTGTGTGCCAGCACCACATGCTCTTTAGGGGACGCATGACAATCAGTTCGTCACACGTGCAAGGAAAATCCCGCGCCCACGCTGTGCCGAGAGGCCCCGGACTGGGTCAGTATCGTGTAGCACTTTTCCTCGCAGCACAGAACCATCACGGCGTTTAGTAGACATGGTCTGTACAAGTAGGGACGTATTTTCTCCTCCCATCCAGAGACTAACGAAGCAGCTCTTCTCAGACGACCGTCCAACTAACAGCCGTTCTCGAGGGAGGCGGGGGGGTCAGCGCCATTTGGGGGCAGCGAATACGGGGCAGCCCACACACACGGGCAAGAGGCTCAGAGAAAGATGGGGAAAGGAGGTGTGGAGGCATTTCGTGAATTGTTCTAGGAAAATGAATGCACGCCGTATAAAGTACGGCCCACAGAATAAAACAGTGAACTTTAGAAAGCAGTCAGCCCTGCCCACAGGAAGTCCCTGGAGGCCCCTCTCCAACAACACTGCCCACAGCCGTCCCCCTGACTCGGGGTCACCGATCGCAGACTGTGTCACCCCTTGTCATACACAAGCACCACCACGTATACAATTCTCATCCTTGGAGCTTGCAGCCTCCCCCTGAGACACAGGAGCAGATTCGGGGGGACGGGCAATGTTCCCGGGACCATCTCTCGAAAGAGGAGGTGCCAGGCAGAGGGGGGAGAGCCCGGGCTTCTTCTGGGTGTGCCTCTCCTGCGCTCAGGACAGGTGCCCCTGACTACTGGCAGAAGAAATGCACGCCCCCCGTCTCTCTTCTTAGGCAAGCCTCTCCCCCGGCCGCGAGGATGCGGGGAATCGAGGCCCCTGGCGCCCAGCCCCAGTCACGCAGCACGGACCGGAAGTCCGAGACACGCTGACCCCAGGGGAGCATGTCGTCCTGAAAGGGAGCAGAAGCCGGGTATACCTGGTTCACCCTTCTCTCCCGCTGAGCCCGGGATCCCGTCGCTGCCGGGCTCCCCCTTCTGGCCGGCTGGGCCCGTGGCGCCAGGCTTCCCAGGAAGACCTCAGAGAGAAGAGGCACATCGGTCAGTCAGGCACAGACGCGCTCACAGCACCCGCTGTGCACACAAGACGCCCATTCTAGACACCCTCCAGGGCGCCGTCACCCACGGCACACCGGGCGTCCCCAAGGAACGCTCATCAGACTCCCATGCCGACACACAAACTGACTCTAGAACCAGCTGGATCTCGTGGTATCGTTCAGCTCCTGACTGGTGGCCAGACCCCAGAAAGACCCCACGAGCACCCAACACCTGGCTTGCTCATCTCAAACGAGGAGGGCTGGGCCACCAGGGGACATTCTGGGGTCCATGACACTCCAGCTTGAGGGAGGGCCCCTGGCCTCATGCCACAGGCCCGTCTGTGTTCCAAAAAATGGTCTCTACCTGCTTCTCCTTTGATGCCGGGAATGCCATCCGATCCCGGGAAACCTTTGTCACCTTTTTCTCCAGGCAACCCAGGGCTTCCTAATGGGAAATATGAGACACCAAAATGCCATCAGTAAGAGACTTTCCATCATCTTCGAACCCAAGCTGAGGAGGAGGCCTGGCTCACCTACCTGGATAGCCGGCACTCCCTGGCGATCCTTTGGGGCCTGGTGAGCCAGGGGCCCCTGGAATGCCAGCGCTTCCTTTTTCTCCCTTCTCTCCACGACTCCCCGGAAAGCCTGTGACCCCTTGATCTCCCTGTGAGTAGACATTAGGCCCGTTCATTTTATACCCGTCCCTGGGCACGGGTCTGGGGGCCCTTTCTGGATAACAGTACAGTTTGGTGCAATTAACGTTGCACTGGGGAATTCCATTTCCAGCTTTCTAACAAAGCGTCAAAGTCCACGTCTGAAAAAACGAGGACAAACGGGAAACCCGGAACAAAAGAGCCAATTATCTGTTTCTGCTCTCCACGTGCCTCTCTCCCTTCCTTTCCAGCCCGTGGGAGCTTGCTACCCTGCCTCCCCCACAGCCTCCAGATCCTTCCCAAGGAAACCGCAGTGGGCAGAAGGCAGGAGAGACACCACAGAGTAAGTCCAGGGACATCATTCTGTTATGAGTGATTTCATGTGCTGGGATGCTCGGATGGCCGGGAGGAGAGGTTTCCAAGCAGGGGGCTGTTACCTTGTCCCCAGGACGACCAGGAATTCCAATGCCAGGTAGGCCCGTCTGTCCTTTCTCTCCTTTTGCTCCTTTCTCCCCGGGTAAGCCAGGGACGCCCGCAGGGCCGGGGATCCCAGGCACACCTTTCTCTCCAGGTGTTCCTGCGAACACAGACAATGCAAACCTGAATGCGTGCTTGGCAGGTGCTAATATTCAACTTGACAGCCTGCAGGAATGAGGTGAAAGAACACGTATCCCTTCGTTCATCAATCTCTGGTCCCACAGGCAGGTGCCACGTGCCTACGTTAGTGCCCCAGCAGGAAGCCCCTGCCCCGTGCTCTAGAGAGCATGAACTCCTCCGCATATCTGCTTTGGCATCAGTGTAACCAATGGCTTCTGTGTTCTTTACTCTATCATCAATGCACATTTTCCAGAAGGATCAGAGCGGCCGGGAGGCGGGCCACCCAGAGTGGATGCAGACCTGGTCTCGTCACGACGCAGGTGCCCTGACCTATTTACAAGCAGGTGTAAACAGGGGTGAGCAGGTGCGTCATGAAGGCATGAGGGGGGCTGGAGAGGCCAGCTTCCCGCCTTGGCTCTCCCTTCGCAGCAGGTTCTGAGAGGCACTGGGCCCGGACGCAGCTGAGGCCAGCGCTCTCCGCCTCTCGCCTGTCTCCTCACGGAGCGAGCACGGCCAGCAGACTGCGGGTCAGCTCCGGTTGGGGGCACAGGAGCCCAGAGGACCCTTCTGGGCTGCTGCCAAAGGATGCTCGTGGCTGGCCCAGACATGTGGGCAACCAGGCTGCACGGGGGAGACAGTGGCCAGGTGGACAGCCACCCGGAGGCATCGGGAGGTGACAGCAGGCAGTCTACGTCGTATTTTATTGAATTGTGATTCTTTTTTTTAAGCAGTGGTCACTGTGTCAGCCAAGAGCCACTGACCCCGAGGCAGGAGACCACAGAGAGCTGAAGACGCAGCCTGGGAATACGAGTGCCGGGGTCACAGCCCCGGGGCCATGCAGACGCTCCTACAGCCCCAGCCCGCCAGCCCAGGTACGTTCTTTTCTTCAGAAAGAAGGCACCTTATCTGAACCCACTGTACCTGGCAGGCCCATTCCACCAACCGATCCTTTGGGCCCAGGGAGACCTGGGGCACCCGGAGTTCCACCTATGCCGGGGTCACCTTTAGGTCCTAGGATGACAGAGAAGAACCCCACAGGTTAGTGCCCAAGAAAAGTGCTGGGTGGCACCTCCTTAGCAGGAGCTCCTGTCGTGTGGGGGCCCTGAGCGTGGCTCCATACCTGGCTGCCCAGGGTGCCCCGCCTGGCCGTCCTTCCCAGGCACTCCTGGGGTTCCAGGGTCTCCCCGGGATCCTTTATCACCAGTTGGCCCAGTTTGTCCTGCACGTCACAGAAAAAAAGGGACGATGACCCACGTCTGCTTAGAGCGCAAGCTGTCACCGGAACATAGGCTGGGGTGACGTTACTGGTGCAGACCTAGAGAGGCGGTCAGACGGGCAGCTCTCCCCACCACCCCCCAGCCGGCCCTCCATCAGTCACCTTTCTCTCCTTGGTCTCCCTTCTGGCCCTTCATGCTGCCCATATCCACTTTATCCATGGAGCCAGGCTTGCCAGGAAGCCCCACATCTCCTTTGTCCCCCTTGAAGCCAGGGTCTCCCCTGGGCCCCGAGGAGCCCGGGAAGCCGTGGTCCCCTACAGAGGAAAGACAAGCCACCAGTGAGACGTGGCCACGGTCTCAGAGGTGGCAACACAGTGTGACGCGCCTCCTGCTAAAGGAGGTAAGAACCCTCCACGCAGAGCTCAGGGCACCGTGAGGGTGTGAGCTCCCCGGGAGAATCTGGCCCGGGGAACCGAGCATGTGAGCCCGTTTTAGAACTCAGTATTCATTAAAGACTTTACTACATATGTGGCTCTGCTTATTATCGGTTTAAATACGTTACAATTTTTCTCTTTCCTAAGGACCTTCGTCTAGTCTGTTCACGGTGCCCCTCAATTCGAAACAAAACAATAAAACAGGAATTTTCTTGTTCTACTAAACAAATGATCCTTTCTACGTCTCACAAAATCAATTTGTTGCAAAAAATAAATTTCGGACCAATTTCAAATAATGAGGTAAAAAGTAAAAGTGAAGACTTGTAAGTTTGCCCAGTTTGCTCCTTTGACTCTAAGGATGCAGTTCCTATGACCTCGTAGGACTGAAGATCCCAGTGATTCTATAAAAAGAAACAAACGCGCCAACAAGGAGCAGCTGAAAACCTGTCTTCTGTCTGGTCTGGGGCAGAGTGCAGCCCTTGTTCCCACAGGCACCCACACCAGGAGTTCCCGCTTGGACGAGGGGGGTCTCCCCAACCCTCACATGACCTTTTAGACATCTTCCCTCTGCCTTTTGCAAAGAAATATGACCCCAACTACTCAGGAGTTTCCAAGAGACACGGAGACAGGGGCAGAAGACAGGCTCTTCTGGAGGGGCCCGCTTCCTACCTTTTTCTCCTGGTAATCCTGGCAGGCCCGCTGGTCCTGGGGAGCCAGGTTGCCCTGGGGTCCCCATGACACCCATTTCACCCTTGAGACCTGTGGCCAGACGGAAAGACTGTGAATACTGACTGCAGATGCTGTAGGGTCATGAATAGACAGGGGCCAGAGGTCACAAATCATTTACCTGGAATCCCAGGAACGCCAGGTGTGCCCTGCTGTCCAGGGAGACCAGGGAGCCCCGACTGTCCCATCAGGCCAGGCAGCCCTTGGGACCCTTTATCTCCTTTGGGACCTGGCATGTCCAGGCCTGGAAATCCAGGGAAGCCCTTCTCTCCTTTCACTCCGGGAGGGCCTGGGGGCGGGGGGGTGAAGAGCAAAAGTGGTGAGTAGGGTCTACAGGGAGCTCTGAGGGGCACTCCGCCCCCCACCCCCTGGGGTTAGCTGGGGCTTTCTGCAGGAGGCACGTGAGTGAGCATCCATGCTGGGGGCCGGGATGCTCCCACCATCTCAGGTGGTGCTGTCTGGGGCCATGTGGCAGTCCTGGGGGGACAAGCCCGGAGACCAAGCCTTCCGCTCCACCCCTGGTGGGCAGCATCGCATCCCACCGTGTTCAGGGACTGGTCACCTTGCTGGCCCCCTGGCCACTCAGGACAAAGGCAGCCCCTAGCCATGGACCAGTTAGTTTACGGCACCCACGACTTCCTAACCCAGCCACCCCCCCCCCCCCACGGGAAAGTGAGGTGGAGGCGCAGTCGTGTCTAAGTAAATGAAAATGTCACTGAATATACATTTCTGGCACGTAAACCAGGCTCGGTGGGAGGTAGACTGAGATGCCTGCAACTCTTCATTTGAGTGAACAGTCAGACCAGTTCCCACAAAGAAGGACCGCCCTGTCCCCCTTTAACTCAGGGGGGGCACTAATCCGCACTCCACGCACACTCCCGGGGGCCCCTCCCCTCCATCACCATGCTTCAGGGAAGCAGCAATTGTGGAAGAATGTCCTGTCACCTGAGGACCCTGGGGGTCCCTGTCCTCCGGGGGGGCCCATGGCGCCTGGGGGACCAATTCCAGGAGCTCCCGGAGCTCCTCTGGGACCTTGTAATCCAGGCGGTCCTGGGTCACCTGGATGGGAAAAAACTGTGAGTAAACTGCACACGGACCACAGCACGTTTCACAGCACACGCTGCCCACCCACACGATGACCCCTAACAACGCAACCCCACGAGCACCAGCCGCCTACGACTTCCATCGTCCGTCAACACACGCGTGCAGAACACGGGCTCTGCCATCACCAAATAAGCAGCCCCGGCCGCCGTGCTGTGCTGGTCTGGAGGGTGTCACCCCAGGGCGCGTGGGCGGCCCAGCTGCGTGAACATCCGACTCTGGATTTCAGCTCAGGGTCGTGAGATCAAGACCCCTGTTGGGCTCCCTGCTTAGTGAGGAGTCTGCTTGAGATCCCCCTCCCTCTGCTCCTCCCCCGCCCTAGCATGCTCTCTAAATAAATAAATAAATATCTTAAAAAAAAAAAAAAGTTACCTCTGGTTCCCTGCAGGCCTGGGGGGCCGACTACACCATGCTCTCCGGGAATGCCTGGTTCCCCGATGTTCCCCTTCTCGCCAGCTGTGCCAGGAACTCCGGGGATACCTGGAAATCCTTTGAGTCCTGGTAGTCCAACTCCTGGCTCTCCCTAGAAATTCCCGAAGCACGGAGAAGCAAGCTCACCGGCACAGCCCATGAGCTCACCAAGCCCAGGGCACAGGGTCAACGAGGACACAAGTCCCACAACCCTCTAGCCTGCGAAGCCCTGACACAGATGGTCATTCCCTTCCAATCTCACAACACATGAGAAATGGCTCATTTTTCTTAGTTTTATTCTACAAAGACAACCAAGGCTTCCCATGGCTGAATGCCTTCTCCAAGCCACAGAGGCAGGATTCCCACCCAGGGCCCCGGCCCGTTGCTCTGCTTTGTGTCTGCGAGGAGCGGAGTCTAAAGAGCAGACAGAAGGCCAAATGTGATTTGTGACCAGCACACAGACACCTTCTGAAAAGGGGGACGTGTTCCAGGACTGGGACAGCCGTCATCTATTCATTTTCCTTTACATGAAGGTTTTCACATCAAATTAAGCACATAAAATGAAGGCACGAATCTAAGTGCTTTCACAAAGGGAGACGATTGAAAACAAAGTATCCTGAAGGCCTGAGGGTGCAGAGCACAGGCCACATGAGGCGGCAACTGCACAGGGCATCAGCGTGAGCCTCTGCTGTGCAGGGGGAGGGGCAAGCTGCAGATGAGGGTAACCCTCGGGCGCTGGTGACTCTACGTGTCCCAGATTCGTAGAGTAAATTCGCAAAACAGAAGGAACCGAAGCCGAGGGATTTGTGAAAAAGTATACTTTAAACCATAAACCAAATTCTGGTCCGCACTGCCCCTGCATTACTAAGACACAGGCCTCGTGTGTTAAGGTGGTCCGCATGGGACCACCGCAGACCAGTGTTTCCAGCCACGTGCCGGGGCAAGGGCAAGCCATCCCAGCCACAGGGAGCAGGGACAGCAGGAAGTCACATGCTTTTGAGAAGGACGCTCCTGGGAGTCACGAAGACAGAGCTGTCTCTGTGTGCCCCTGGCCATCCCCACGGCCCCCAGCTGCCTGTGCAACCCGACAACGTTCAGCACCTTTTGGCCAGGCACGCCTGGGTTGCCAGGTAAGCCGTCAAATCCCGGGTGACCTGGACTGCCAGGAGGTCCCACGTCGCCAGGTAAGCCATCAACACCTGTTTGGAAGAGTCACAGAAATCACTAATGTACTAGTGATGTACTAGGGGGAATCGCTAGTCCCCCCTTCCCTCGCTTCCCTCACACGTGCTCAGTGAACTGACTGGACAGGCTAACAACAAGGAGCCTTTCGAGGTGGTTCCAAGAAAGGCATGAGGCCTGGCTAGCCATCATGGGGCCACCGGCGCCAGCTGGGGCAGCCTGGGTACCACGGACCAGGTGCAGCGCCTGACGCCCTCCCTGCTTCTCTCGCACCCTCCCCTCTTCCCTTCCTTCTGCTCAGTTTTCCCTCCTGTCCCACCCCCCAAACAAAACAAAGACCACCATGGCATGTGCAGCTGAGGGCAGCCCTCCCGCTCTGCAGCTCCGAGTGCTGCCCCACTCTCTTGTTCGAGAGCTCAGGCGGGTCCCCTGGAGCAGACCCATGTTACCACGAGCTTTCCGGGAGGCCCAGATGTGCTCCGGGGGGAGTAGAACCACTGTGGACCACGGGCTCTAGAGCGCGGCTGCCCAGATGTGCTCTGGGAGGGGGGAGTAGCCCCACTGTGGACCACGGGCTCTAGAGCGCGGCTGCACCACACTGGAGGGGCATGGGGCATTTAGACACTGTCTGCGCCCCAACCCTAGAGGGCTTGATAGGCCGACAGCCTCCCCGTGGCTCTACTGTGCACGGAGGCGTCCCTGAGACGTGGAGGTCCACGATGCACACAGATCTGTACCTGTGCAGTGGTGTAACCTGGTCACACGTGCTATGGGGCTAGGGAAGCGAGGGGTCCCGTCACAGAGCACACCTGACCGCCCACCAGCATCAGCATCCCCAAGCTGCTCTGTGGGAGCTGGCAGCTCGCCTCCAACAAGAAGACTTCACTGGGTAACTTCTACCTCTCAGGATGGGACTGTGGCGCTCACAGAGGATGAGCTGGGGCTCAGACACTGGCAGAAGGCCTCAGCACTGTCCCTGTGACCTGGGAGGGTTGCCAAGGGCCTTCTGCCCTGTAGGCCGGACACACGGGGCCACATGTGTGCAAGGGTGTGAGGCAGCACCCGGAGGGGTGTGCCCGCCTGTCCCTGTGCCACACGTGTGATGGAGGCTGAGCGTCTGGACAGGAAGCTGGGAGCCTGAACAGTCTTCCCATTAGGTTTGCACACATGGCCAGCACGACTGGGCTCAGGACCCTGGCCCGAGCAGGGAAGAGAGGCCCCTCACAGCACACAGCACTTGCTCAGACCTGGACAGAGGTCCCCATGGCAAGTCTACGTCAGGGCCCCCCACAGCAATGACAGACCCATGAGAACAGAAATGGTCCCGTTGTCCTGACCGCCCGACCGTCTCCAGAGAGCAGCTCCGGCTTAACACGGCAGTGCCCGGTGCGGACCCAGGCTCTGTGGTGGGGGCGCCTTCTCCCCCTGAGAGCGAAGCCCCCTCCCGCATGCTCCCCAGCCCCCTTCCCTCTGGTCCACACCCAGCGTGGCACGGGGCCCGGCTAACCTGCATACCCCCTGTGCAGAGGGAGAGAACGCCCTCAAATGCAGCCCTTGCCAACTCCCCGGGGAAGCTGCCGGGCCCTGACATCCCAAGCCCTCCCAGCCAACCCGCGTCCTCGGGCACCACGGCCCCCACTGCCTCGGTGCCCATATTTGCTCTTTTCCAGACTTCTGCAAGCTGCCCTGCAGGGAAAGTTACTAACTCAAATACTGTGTTTCCGTGCATTGCCTCCTCTCCCCTAAAATCCGTGAGAATGACAGCATGGCCGTGGCCTCAGTGCCGACCAGCAGGGCAGGGATGAGGCGGTGGGGCCTGAGTGGACCGGGACTCGAGCAATGGCCTTACTCAGGAGCCAGCTGGTCCTGCAGGTTTACCTTTGGGGCCAGGAGGCCCTGGAAATCCGATTCCAGGCTGACCAGTAGTGCCTTTCTCTCCCTGAAGGCCTGGCCTTCCTGGGGTTCCAGGAAAACCTCGGTCACCTGTTGTTAGCGAGACGAAGAGTCCAGGTGAGAAAAACCTTGTACTGTTCCAAGCGCGTCTCCAGGCAAAGGACAGCGTTGAGAGTACCTTGCGGCCCAGGGAAGCCTGGGGATCCCGGGAGTCCTTGCGCTCCAGGGGGACCAGGTAGGGACACAACTCTTCCTGCTTCACCCTTGGGACCTAGGGGAGGAGCAAAGACACCGTGTGAGAGCCCACTGCGCACCTACAGAGCAGTCCTCCACCTCCTGCTTCTACTTGTCTAGAATCTTTCAGAGAGCTCTTCCTGTTTACCGCAAAGTTTATAACCAAAAGGACCTAGATGTTTCACATGTGACTTCCCTAAGAATCCAAAATAAAAGTCACAAAAAGCTAAAAAATCTCATCAACAAGAAGTGAGTTGACCCTGAGTAATTTCTTGATTAGAAAAATCAAAATGCTTTGAGTGTTCTCCCTCGATTTATCAAATGATAGCAATTCTACGTTCTTTTGGGGAAGACCTCAATTATGTGCATCTGGTGGTCAGCTGCCTTCAGGACATGCTGAGTGGGGGGCATAACCCGTAGGCATGCAGCTGGACGGCTGTATGCCGAGTGGAGCAGCCCGGGCAGCACGCGCAGCCCAGCCCCGGCTGCTCATGCCCAGGACGTCCACTGGGGGTCAGGATTCAGCCGCTGGGACAGGACCCGAGGAGTCGCCTCCAAGACATGTGCCCAGACTCCCCACACGCCCTATACGAACACGAGACACACGGGCCTCCCAGCAACAGCCAACGCGTTCTTTCGCTGCAGACTCTGAGAAATGCCGACCGACGGGCCCCAGCACGTGTTATCAGTTCTGCCCTGGGAACAAGCCTTTAATGTCAGCAGAATAAACACGGTTCTGGCAGATGAAAGAAGTCTGCGCTTCAAATCCAGAAGCTGCCTGGGTCTGGGTGGCCAGCGAGCCTCCGAACACACACAGCTGGCCGGCAGTGCTGTCGGCACCTCCTTCCGGAGGCTTCTCTCTCCCTTCCTGCTAGGACGCCTCCGTGTCTGCCCCAGTTGGTCCTTCTGAAGGTGTTTCTGGCCAAGAAGGGCCTGATTCCTTTTTACAGTTCTGCAAGTTTTTAGATTCAAAGAATACTCAAGATGCTAATTCTGGAGTGAGGAGCTCTGGGGGAAGAGATCAGAGGTCCCTTTTCCAAGATGGGGGTGGGGAGTTCCTAAGTCAAACCCAGGGCTTCTCTGCCCCCAAAGGAGTCAAAAAGAAGTAGTCCTGGGATCCCGGCTCAACACGAACAATGGTCAAAGGGCGTCATAGGTGGGTGCGAGGAAATCGTTAGCTCTACAATGAATGAGAATGAGAATAAGAACGACATTAGGGCTCTATGGTTGCACGTCAGCAAAGACAGGTTAACACGCCCCGTGTTGGAGAGCTCATGAGCGTGCCACTACAATTAACCAGAAAGCAACGGCTCCGGGCGGGACAGGAACTGATAAAACTTGGGCTGGATGTATGGCTTGTTACAGAATCGGCAGGTCGGGGAGCACGAGGGCCATGCGGTCATCCCCCGTCATCAACGGTTTCATGGCGCGTGCCTCAGTTTCCCCGAGGTCAACTGTGGCGCGGCTCAGAAGGTCTGTGGTACCTGGACATGCGCACAGGTGCCTGCGTCATTCACCTCGCGTCGCCTCACCACAGAGGCTTTCTGTCACAGTCCCCGTCACAAGGACAGGGGTGTGCACAGGGTGGGAAGGTGAGTTGAGAGAGAGACACATGTCCAAACGGAAGTCATTACACAGCGTGGTTGTACGTGTTCTGGTTCATTCCCGGTTGATCTTGGTAATCTCTTCCTGGGCCTGATTTACATCTTAAATGTAGTCACAGGTGTGTATGCACGGGAGAAATCTAGCGTATGTGGGGTTCAGTACTGTTCTGGCTTCAGGCTTCCCCAGGGGCCCTGGGACGTGCCCCCCAAGTACAGTGGTGCCTGTCGTCTACTCCCTCCCCTACGGTGCCGGTGGGCTGCTCTACTCACATAGCCAGGTACCACATGCTGTGAGCTTCCTCAGTCCCACGGCTGGAACCACCCCAAGCCCTTCTGTTCACTTTTACGACTTCTAGCACCTTTCTTAGTCCCTCCTTCCTCCTTCCCTCCTCTGCACCCATGCCCTTCCCAGCCTCTGCTCCTGCAGCCCAGGGGTTCCTAGGGAACAACAGGCATGCTCAGTCTCTAGCCTGAAGCTTATTCCACGACCTGTGCCCAGAAGCCTGCCGTGGGCAAAGCCGGGCGCCACCCTTGACCACTTCTGTCCCTGATGACACGCAGGGCGCGACGGGGGAGTGAGCTTGTCCATGGGAAAGCCTCACGTTGGCCTCACACCAGCCGAAACCCGGGCAGTGCAGGCCAGTAGGGCAGGGCCACAGCTGCCTGGGCAGGAACTCGGCACACAGACCCACGGGACACACGGTGGACAAGTGACCGAAGCCAGGGCAGCACTGAATGGCAACAGCGAGGCCAGCTGGAATGAGCCCACAGGCCCCGGTCTGCCCATGGAGAGGTGACACTACGTGGCTTGGAGCATACAGAAGGCCGCGTGGACTGCTCACCAGGGAGGCACAAAAAACAGGTAAAGAGAGAAAAAACAGGCTCATGTTGGTATCCCTCACACAGAAAAGCCCACCTGGGCTGGAAGGCTCTATATCCTTATCAGCGGAAAAAGCACCTGTCAGTTCAGCTGCCCTGTAGCCAGATTCTGCACGTTGCCTGAACCTTCCTACATGTGTCCACAAGGTGCAGTCCCGTGGCACAGGGGCCCGGGTCAGGCCAGCTTGCAGAAGAACGGATCCCGACTCCCACACCCACGGCGTGGAGCCCAGCGCTCTGTGCACCTGAGGTCCTCAGGCCTCACCTGGCTGGCCTGGGGATCCAGGGTTCCCCGGAAAACCCGCTTGTCCTTTGTCGCCAACAGGGCCAATAGGGCCAAAGCCTGGAGGCCCAGGAGGGCCGATGTCACCACGGCTTCCGGGGAATCCAACTCCCCCGGGGGGTCCACGGTCTCCTTTCAATCCCACCGAACCCTGCCACGCAAAGAGAAAAGGAAACGTTATCATCGCACACTCTCCCACCATCTGCAGTAAATAAGTACCAGAGTCCAACTGGCTTGTGTTATTCACTGACCTCCACCCCCCACCAAGGTCAGCGGCAGTTAATAAATGACACCAGCATTCCTGTCTACGCTGGAGGGCAGCCTCCCTCCCCACACAGGGACACACTTCAGAGACTGAAGTATTTGTATCTGGAACTGTCTTTTTAAGGGTAACCTGCAGGCACTAACTCTGAGCTTCACCTCCCATCTGACATCCAAACATCCAACACACAGATGCCTTCCCCAGGGCCCAACCACTGAACGTCATGTGTCGCAATCACCAGCCAAATGAAAATACGCAGATACAACTCAAACCATTTCTTCACTCTTTGCAGATCTGCTTATACAGTGGGGGTCCCAAGTCTAGAAATAAATGTACCGGGGAGCCTTTAGGGCCGGGCAGACCCGGAAGGCCATCTCTCCCAGGAGTCCCTGCTCTGCCTGGCATCCCCGGCTGTCCTGGAAAGCCTGGGTCTCCTTTGTCTCCTTTGAGCCGCGCGTCGAAGTAAATCTCTCCAGGCTCTCCCTTGGCTCCTGGCTCGCCTATCAGCCCCGGCGCGCCTTGCGGGCCCTGCAAGCAGAAAGTGGGAGACGTCGGTGCCCAAGTGAGCCACCATGATCACGACACAGCCAACAATGATATCAGAAGGCCACCTCCTTAAAAAAACGACAGTATGCTCAATTATTTATTTTCTAGAAGCAAGCCAATAGCTCTGTGACAAAACCTATAATCTGACTTCTCACTTGTTGTTTTTCTTAAAAACTCCTAAAAAATAAAAGTCTTCACTCGGTATTGCAAACGGAGGCCAGGCTGGGGGAATGAGACTGTGGCACAGGGAGCCCAGCTCGTAGGACAGTCTCAGGGGACTTACCTGTCCCTTACAGCTGTTAACGTTTACAAGAACATTCCAGCACGTGCTAGAAGCTGCTGAGGGTCGGACTTGGAGGGCCCAGAACTAGAGAGAAGGCTTCCAGGTACAGACGGGGGAAGCGTCTGAGGGCAGCCCGGCAATGGGAGGGAGAGTCCGGGGACTGAGCACCGGGCAGCTCCAGCACCGCTATTTTGAGCAGTCAGCAAAAGAGAACGAAGTTTCCCAGGAGACACACCCGGGCACATTCTTCAGTTCCTGGAAAGTTAAATCTTCAAGGAATGCCCACACCCACAGACGGTCTCCTCCAGCCTGTGAGAACTGGGGTTCACAAGGTTTCAAATACTCGTCTCAAGAACTCGTTCCCCGAGGCCTGAGAAAGAAATCTCTCAGCCTCCCTGCTGACTTGGCAGGATTCAGACTCTTGGAAAAACCATTTCATTCAAATTCCTTCACACACACTCCGTCTGTAACGGCTCGTGGGTGTATATGAGTCGCACGTGTCCACACGCTTCTGTGAGGGTGTGTAGTGACACAGAGAGGAAGGCGCTGGAAGACGAGGGACAGACCCAAGCTCACACCGTCTCTGGAGTTGAGAGTGGGCACCGCTGACCCTGCGCCCGGCATGCATCGCGGCCCTCGGAACACCACTCCTGACTCGGAATCCAGTTGTGCCGGTGACACCAGAAGCCACACTCGGCAGATGAGGGAGCGGACCCCCCAAGAACCGTGGCAGGGGGGTCATGGAAAAGCCCTCACGCAGTTCAAAGGTGTTGTGGTATCTCGCAGCTCTTTCTCTCAAGGTAACATTAGCTCCCATGCAACCCCAAATCCCAGCTAAGCTGCGATTCCTCCGTGAAGCCCTCCCTGTTGCGTGTCCTGGGTTTCCATGGTGGAGCCAATGGTCCTCGTCACACAAACTCTTCTCCTTGCCCATCCTTCCCTTCCCCGGTCTCTGGCGGTGCGGAGGGCAGGCCTAAGGCTCTCTGACGTCGTGTCCTGAGCGTCTGCAGCTGGGAAGCTACTGCAGGAAGGAGGAGTTGAACTGGCGAGACTCACTCATGAAATAAAGCCCAGTGTAAGAAATTAAAGCGCTGACCCTTTTCTCAACCTGGAAGGAACGGCGTCACATTACGGTGATCATTCCCAGCCTAGACACGCAGTTCTCCAGGACTGCGAGCATACAGTGAGGAAACACAGCTTTTTATCTTGATAGTGGTGACCTGACCGGCTGTCATTTAAGGAAGAAATCTAGGTATTTTTTTTGAAAGGCAACATCTTGACCCCAGGACACCTCCCGCGGCTGCTCTGCCACAGAATGTCTTAATCTTGAGCGATTCAAAGATCCGGAGCCACATCTCTCGACATGAATGAGGCATCCACGGCCGCCCTCAACACCTCACCGCGGCGCCGTAGATTGGAGGAGATCCAACAGCGGCGCAGTCTGCCTCCAAAGAGCCTGCCACCGTGGGCTGTCACAGTTCCTTTCAGCGGGCTGCCCCGATGGCCCCAAAACCGGCTCAGGTCCCTGTGCGGAGCCAGCCCCTTGTGCCTGTCCCTCTTCCCCCAAATCCAACCCTCGGCCTCAAAAGGACCCTTCACATAAACGCTCTCCAAATCATCGAGAGATGCCATCTCTTCTCGTCATCATCTGCTGTCCAGGACGCTCGGCCGGTCCGCGGGCACCTCTTGCCCTCCCAGCCTCACTCAAAATGAGAGGGCCCACCTGTGAGCCAGTGAAGGTGTGGAGCTAGGGGACAACTGCAAATATAAGAAAACTTACTACCTGCTCCATTAAACCATTAAACCCGGAAAACAGTTTTTACAGCCGTGGCCGTCTGCAGAGAGAAAGGAGCGCTGGATGGGGAAGGCAGGGGTTCAGAAGTTTTGTTGTGCACTGGCTCTACCTTCTTCATCCGGACTTGTCCTCAACTGTCCATCTCCCTCCTTCCTCTCTTCCCATTTCTATTAGCGGGGGGGCTGGGGCGCTGGGGTCTGGATGGGGTTTCAGGCAGAGTCGAGGCAGGAAGTTTCCAGGAAGGCCGAGCAGATAAAGACCATGTCCAGAGGTTAAAAGCATCCTCTGCTGCTGCTTCAAAGCACTTCTGGCTTTGATCCCCACCAGAGTCAGGGCTTCCCAGTTATGTGAACTTCTCGTTTATTTAGAAATATTTTAAACAATTGCAACTTGTAGCTTAGCTCCCCAGGCAGCAGGGAGGTTCTGGAAGCAGAATCCCGAGATCTCAGCTTCAAAGGAGGAAGCGGTTGCTCAATCCCAGCTGCTTCTGTGCCATTTCAACTCACTTCTGCCCTGACCCGCTTTCAGAGAAGCCGCCGGTAATATTTCTAAACATCGCGAATGTTAAAGGGCTACATCAAAAAGGAATAAAATGCTAAAGATTTGACTTTCGTTCTGGGACAGAAGAAAAAAGAAAAGCAAAAGGGAAAGCAGTAATGAAAGAAAATGTGGGAAGTGGCTGAGGCTTACAGAGCTTAGAAGAACAAAGAAAATATGAGAACCAGGCCCTAAGGTTTAAGCGCTTTAGAAACAGAGCTGATAACGTGCGATAAGATGTCCTTCAGTGCTTGGGATAACAACTCTTCTCTTCTAGTCAATGGCTTCTTTTTTATTTTTTTTTTTGACTTTAAATTTATTTTATTTTTTCAGTGTTCCAAGATTCACTGGCTTCTTTTTTAAACAAAGTAGGAGAGCTGGGGAGCTGATTTTCATTTAACTGCAAGGTTTCACGTCTATCTGAAGTGATTTTGTTTATAATTTTAGGAAAACATCTTCACAATAGATATTGGTGGAGAGCAGTGCTCAAAATCCGTCTCTGTGAGAGCAGGATGAATGAATGCTGAATTCCTTGAAGGCAAGAGGCCAGCATCTGGCCGCCCCTGGACACAGGCACACGGCAACCGGATTCTGACCAGGCAGGAGGGGGCAGGCGAAATGGGGATTCCAGGCTCGAAAGTCCTGCTCACCCTTGGGTGAAGGACACAGGGAGTAACTCTAACTGCTCACAAAGCCACACCTGACCACTGCCCAGTCACACGGCAGAGACTGTCCCTGCAGACTCAACCATATGCACCTCCGTCAGTCGGGTTGGGGGCGACTCCTACTAAGCACACAAGCTCAGAGAGGTGTAGACGTGTACTCACAGGCAGTCCTTCCAGGCCATCTCTGCCGGGTAAGCCTCTGTCGCCCTTGGCCCCCGGCTGTCCCGGGAACCCTGTCAGGAGACAAGAGAGATGCGGCACATTACGGACGGGACACGGCCTCAACACCCCCAGCCTTTCGTTCTCGAGATCCACGGGCCCAGACATCTTTATGCAAGTGCCGGTGTGTGAAGAGCCTCGACGGAGGACTGACAGAAACGCTCACGGTGGGCTCTGGAAGGGGAGCAGTGGCCCCCGACTCGCACAAGCGCCACCGCAGCAGCTGGTGACGGGAGCCCCCACACCAGCACCCCCGGACGGCTTCCGCCAGGAACCGGCCCTTCGCTTCGCTGGAGCGAGCGAAGGTTGTGCAGCCGAGGGAACCACGCACTGCTGACGGCCTTGGACCGGGGAATCGTTATACTGCCAGACTTTAGGTCATCATGGACGAATCCTGGAAGTCTGACTTAAAATTCTCATTATCAGGCCTTGGTTTGAATGTGGAAACTGAGGCTCTCGTGACCCGACATGCATCTCACGGTGAAGGCTCCAGCCCGTGGAAGCCAAGTCAGCCCGGTCCCGTTCGCGTCCAGGGTCTTACCTATTTCCCCGGGGGGGCCCTGCGGCCCCGGGGGCCCACGAATTCCCGTGGTGTCACAGATGAGGCAGCTGTCTCCTTTCTGACCTAGGGAGGGAAGGCAGGGGTGCGCATGCACACGTGAGCGGCCCCCGCACGCCCCAGTCCTGCAGAGCCCACGGCCGGGAGCAGACGCAGGGCCCACACAGACAGCCCGTGTCCCTGCAGAGCAGGCGACGCAGAACAGGAGCCCACGCGCGGGATGGGGCCTGCGCCAGTCGGCCAGCGGCCAGCTGGCTTCCGGGCCCCACGGGGCTCACTCGTGGGGAGACGCCCCGCCGACCGCGGGCTGGGCGAGTTGGGGTGCTGCCGCAGGAGGAAGGAGGTCTCCGCACAGAGAAGCTCCTGACCCCGGGTCACATCGGGGGACAGTCCAGCTCAGGAAGTACTAAGCCGCTGGTAACCAGACAGTCACTGGCCCTGAGTGGTCACTGGCCCTCCTGGGTGACTGCTAGGACCACGTGCACCAGGGCCTCTGAAATTTAAAATTCTAAGGTGTCAGCTGCAACCGTTTTCATGCGGCACTTGTGTTGCAGACTTTGGAAGAGGGAGAATTCCTCGCAACCCAGTGCCAGCCACAGCGCCCAATGGGGCTGGCTCTGAGGGCAGCCTCCGGGCTGCTCTACCCTCTGGCTGTTAAAAGACACGACAACCGGGGCGCCTGGGGGCTCAGTGGTTAAGCCTCTGCCCTCCGCTCAGGTCATGATCCCCGAGTTCCAGGACTGAGCCCTGCATGGGGTTCCCTGCTCAGCGGGAGGCCTGCTTTTCCCGCTCTCACTCCCCCTGCTTGTGTTCCCTCTCTAGCTGTGCTTCTCTCTGTCAAATAAAGAAAATCTTAAAAAAAAAAAAAAAAAAAAAGAGGAGAGACACAACATCGGACCATCCAAGCTATGCGACAGGCTCAGACAGGCCTGGGGATGCGGTGAGAACCCGCTGTGGGCACGACAGTGAAGGGAGGACCACGTGTCCCGGGCTGGGGTGACAGCAAACGCTGGAGATCAGAAACGTAGCGCCAAGAGCCAGGGGGAGGGGCCCAGTCCCAGCGCAGCTCATCTGCTCTCCCAGACTGTGGGCACAGGGCGGGGAGGGGTGCTGAGTGTTCCAGGCACACAACTGTGGCTCGGCTCAAAGAAAGACATTTGCTCTTTGAGAAAGGCACTCTCAAGCTCTGAAGGGAAAGATGGTAAGGCAGCGGTGACGCATCAGGGCCGCAGCCCCCTGCTGCCCCCCCCCGGTGGCCGCCCGCACTGTCCCCCCCATCCCGTCCCCCCTTCTCAGAAGCCCAATGAGGGGACACCGCAGCAGACCTTCACATGGGGGCCCCATCTTAGGAACAGACTTGGACAAGAGCTCCAAATACAGGAAGATCGCGCTCATGCCCACCCACACGCAGAAACAGATCCCATTCCCAAGCGTCATTTTTCAAAATGGTACATCTCTTACCTTTTTCTCCAACCTCGCCTGTCAGCCCTGGCTGTCCTGGAATTCCGGGGGGACCCTGATCCCCTGGCGGCCCAGGCTGGCATTCCACAATTCCATCTGGAATGGATTGGTAGAAGTTACAGGATCATTCCCATGACCGAAGTGAAAATCAGTCTCTACTGTGATACTGAACCACTTGTAGGCTATTTGTAAGTGCCAGAAATTCTGTAACACTGACTTAAAAACAGGCCGCACACAGCACCATCCGGCCACTCGCCACCACTCGGTACCACTGACCCTCTGATGACCCTAAAGCCCATTTCAGCTCATCAGTTCTGCCCTGTGTCTTACTTCCCTTCTTCCTTGCAAAGTACACATCACGGCCCCTATGAGACAACTAAGCCAGGGGACAGCAAGGTGACTCAGTGCGCTGAGCGTCTGCCTTCTGCTTAGGTCATGATCCGCAGTCAAGGGGTCGAGCCCCACATCACGCTCTTTGGTCAGCGGGGCATCTGCTTCTCCCTCTCTCCCTCTGGCCCTCCCCCTGCTCCTGCTCTCACTGGCTCTCTCTCTCAAATGAATAAGTAAAAAATCTTTAAAAAAAGAAAAAGAAAAAGAAAAAGAAAGAAAAATATTCATGCTGATCCTTTCACAGTGAAGCTTCCGACGTGGAACCCACTGTTCTCCTCGGTCCATGCCTGACTTCTGTATGGAGCCTCATCCATGAGAACGCCCTTTCTTAATGCTGTGTCTGCACTCTAGCGAAGAAGCCACCTGGGATACGCTGTGGATGGACCCCCGCTGTCAGCCCCCCAGAAGACCAGGGTTCCGGGTGTTCCCGGGGCACCCGCTGGGAGTGACACAGCAGGAGCTGCCTCGAAACCTGAACACGTCCCCGCCGGAATGAAGCCGTCTGGCATGCCTCACAGCCCCCGCTGCTACCCCTGCGGGACCGCAGCACCCCCTTAACCAAATCGAGACGTTAATGGCCCGGGCTCAGCTCTGACGGCGGGCTGACCTGCGACCCATCCACACTAAGTACCCCTCAAATGTGAAGTCATCCTTTTGGTGACCATACAGACTGCCCCCCGCAGTCCCTCCCTTCTTCGTGAACAGGGGACCACATGAACAAGAATGTGTTCGTTCTGCAGAAGGACCACACGACTCACTTCTTCCCTTTGATGCTGGGAGACGCAGACCTACTTCACACAGTTCTTACTCCTTTAACCAGTTTTACTGTTTTATTCTTACTACTCCTTCTACAGCACGACTCATGCTGCAGAGATAGCTCAGTGAGATATGAACGACTCAGTCCTCGGACCCCGGGCTTCTGCACCACGCAAACTCTGAGCCCCCTCCCTGTGCCCCGTTAGTGCTGGCCTGGCACCTGTCCTATGTGACGTGTCATGTGCCATGGGCCCCGAGAGCACTTACTCGTGTGGCCCGGCTGTCCAGGGGGCCCGGGAAACCCAGGGGGGCCCGGGGGCCCATCCCTTCCACTCGGTCCGGGCAATGATGTTCCTGGAAAGCCTTGGTCACCTTTCTCGCCTCTCTCACCCGGGAAGCCAGGAGCTCCAGGCTGGCCGGGTATCGGGAAGCCTGAAACCAGAACAAAATCTCATTAAGTAACCACAGTGCAAGGTGAATGTCCACAGCACAGACTGACTCTCTTAACTCTGTTCAAGGTAAAATGATAGTGACCGTCCCTGGAAGGGAACTGCTCTATGGAAACAAAACCAAACTGAACTCTCAGGCTTCTTAACCCAAAAGCGTTGGCAGTCAGATGCCCCCTGTGACTCACCACTAAGGACAAGGGACTCACCACCTGGACATGAAAAAAATCTCTGCATTTCTTTTGGTGCAAATAGTATTCCCAGTACATGAATGAAAAGGCCACCGAGGGTCAATTTTATTTCCACTTAGAGGATAAGGGCATAAAGACATCGCCAAAGAAAAGTGGGCACAAGGCCCAGGGGACAGGAACTAGTGATCAAAATGGAACAGCCAACAAGTAAAGTTAAGGCCAAAGATGCTGTTCTGGGAGGAGCATCAAGTCAGGTCTGAACATGGGAAGCCGAGTTGGGGAGTAAAACGGCAGGGCTCCCGTTCCAGGCGCGCGCGGAGAGTATCTCCCACTCACGCAGAGGGAGCGCGCGGAGAGTATCTCCCACTCACGCAGAGGGAGCACCAGCTCCCAGCTCGGGGCTGCCCTTGGGGCCTCTGCTCCAAGCTCCAGCCACCAGGGGCAGGACTGTGTCGCAGCCTTCAACAGAGAGCAGAGCACAGAGGATGAGGGAGCGTCCAGGAAGATGACCGATCCCAGAGTAGGAGCTGCGGTTGTGAGAGAAGAAATGCTACCCCACTAGAAGTCACACGCCAGCAGGACTGAAGGTGGCCCCTGGGGGCTGGGGCTGAAGACCCCATGAGGGGAGGGGAGGAGGCACCGAGCTCGGCCCCAGGAGGGGACCCCATGCATGGCTCATGGAGTGTAGTGTGGCTGGGACAGTGGCCGGGCTTTGACCACGAGAGAGCAGATAAGGCCAGAGCAGTTTCACAGACATCTGTAAACACCGTCAGTTAAGAGGCAATCAGGCAGATAAAAGATGTTAGAAGTAAATGCAGCAGATACGAAGCAGTGACATGGCGTGACCCGTCCACTCGGATGGCTGGAAGATCAGCATTTTCATGACTGCAGAGAAGAAAGTAGACGAAAACAGACAAGGCTGACTTTAAAGCTAGATCCTCAAGCTTTAGCAGGAGTGCAGGCGGAGAGGTGCGGGAGCTGGGGCTAGGGCAAGTCCTCGACGCAGGATGGGGTGGGGGGGTCTATTTCAGGAAAAAGGAACAAGCTCCGGGAGAAACTACCGCTGAGAGCTGTTGGAAAGGGAAAGGGAAATAATGAAACTCAAACACAAAAATAAATAAAAAACATTCAAAACCAAGAGTGTAAGGACCGCAGGAACTCGGCTTTGGGGCGGATTCGAGGGCACATGTGGGTTTCCCTCACAGCCTTTCTGATCCCCTTCAGGGACTGGGGAGCCCGTGCACGCTCACACACACACACAGACATTTGCATGTGTGCACACAAGCATTTGTATACACTTGCACACTCACAAAGTTATGTACACAGACATTTGCACACGTGCACACACAGGAATCCCACCACTAACTAGGCAGCAGGCATGATACAATCACACACTAAGTACAAGTGAGCCACGTAGGATTCCTACCAAGAAGCTAGATCAGAGATGATTAGATTGGTCCCAAGGGAGAAATAAAGGCTTCCTAGGGACGGGGAGTGTGGGCACAGACAGGGAGGGGCCAACGGTACCCTGCGCACTTGTGTCCTTGGGCAGGGGGCAAGGAAGCTGGAGGGGGGCCTCCGGGACCCTGGGGATCTG
>PITA01016330.1:0-46962 GCA_004023965.1 Spilogale gracilis
CCGTGAGGTTTATTTCCAGCTAGCTAGGGTCCAAGCATCTGCCCGGCACAGCGGGTTTCAGCAAGGACCCCAAATGCAAGGGTCTAGGGGTTTATATACGTTTCAAACAGCAAGCAAGAGTTACACAGTAATTTTCCTGCTAGGGTGAGATAACATTGTTAGCCCCGTCCCCAATTCCTGGACTGCTCACACATTTCCGGTACTGGGGCAAGGAAGCAAGATGCACAGATGGTTCCTTGATCTATCTGCCTCCATTTGGTTAACACAGGCCTTGTAAAGGCATCAATCACCAGGGGGTCTTAGATATGCAGAGGCCTAAGTTGCCAGGGAGTTTCAGAACCTGTTCTGCCGGCCTTCAGGCTAAGCAGGCCCTAACACCTGCTTCCTCCTCACTCTATGCCTGCCTCTCTGCCTACTTGTGATCACTCTCTGCCAAATAAATAAATAAAATCTAAAAAAAATAAATAAATGATCTTTAAAAAAAAAGAAAGAAAACTGGACAGTGACATGCAGAAGAATGAAACTGGACCACTTTCTTATACCGCACACAAAAATAAATTTAAAATGGGCGAAAGGCTTAAGTGTGGGACAGGAATCCAACAAAATCTTAAAGGAGAACACAGGCAGTAACCTCTTTGGCCTCAGCTGGAACAACTTACTAAACACGTTGCCAGAGGCAAGAGAAACAAAAGCAAAACGAACTATTGGGACTTGTCAAAATAAAAAGCTTCCACACAGGGAAGGAAACAATCAACAAAACTAAAAGGCAGCCTATAGAATGGGAGAAAATATTTGCAAATGACCTATCAGATAAAGGGGTAGTATCTAAAATCTATAAAGAACTTATCAAACTCAACAGCCAAAAAATAAATAATCCAGTTAAGAAATGGGTAGAAGACATGAATAGACATTTTCCCAAACATCTCCAGATGGCTAATGGACACATGAAAAGATGCTCAACATCACTCATCATCAGGGAAATATAAATCAAAATCCTGATGAGATATCTGTAAGGACCTATTTAAAAGTCCAACCCACCTTGCTGTTTACTCAGAAAAACAGCTCCAGGAAATACGGGCAAACAGCCCCTGGATAACAAAGGTGAGCCAGGTTGGGGGAGATGCCCAATCAGTTAACCCCCAACCTCCAGACCCTGAGCAATGGAGATGCAAACTAAAACTGGGCAATCAGTTACCAGTACTTGGGACCAGATGGGAACTCCCAAATGCCCTCAAATTCCTGGAGCAATAGAAATGCAAATTAACCCTGGTTAGCTTGTGATTTGGGGTTTATCCTATAAAAGCTAGCCTGAGAAATTAGGCGTCCTCGTTTTCTCTCTCCTGAGAACTGACCCTGGCCTGGGCCAGTGAAATTCTGATGCTTGGCGCGAAATAAAGCTTTGCTTAACCTTCACTTTCATATCAGCCTCGTTCCTTTGACCATGGACCCTATTAATATCATCTCACAGCTGACAGAACGGCTAAAATTAACAACACAAGAAACAATGGGTGCCTGGGTTGCTCAGTCATTAAGCTAAGCTTCTGCCTTCAGCTCAGGTCATGATCCCGGAGTCCTAGGGTTGAACCCCGAATTGGGCTCCCTGCTCGGCAGGAAGCCTGCTTCTCCCTCTCTCACTCCTGCTTGTGTTCCCTCTCTGTGTTTCTCTCTGTCAAATAAATGAATAAAATCTCTAAAAAAAAAAGAAAAAGAAAAAGAAACAACAAGTGTTGGTGAGGATGTGGAGAAAGGGTAACACTCTTACACTGTTGGTGGGAATGCAAGTTGGTACAGCTGCTTTGGAAAACAGTATGGAGGTTCCTTAAAAAATTAAAAATAGAACTACCCTATGATCCAGCAATTGTACTACTACTACTGGATATTTACTCAAAGGATAAAAAAATACAGATTCAAAGACTTATATGTACCCCAATGTGTATAGCAGCATTATCAACAATAATCAAACTATGAAAGGAGCCCAAATGTCCATTGACTGATGGATGGCTAAAGAAGTGGTATATGTGGGGCGCCTGGGTGGCTCAGTTGGTTGGGCGACTGCCTTCGGCTCAGGTCACAATCCCAGAGACCTGGGATCAAGCCCCACATCAGGCTCCCTGCTCAGCGGGAGGCCTGCTTCTCTCTCTCTCACTCCCCTTGCTTGTGTTCCCTCTCTGGCTGTATTTCTCTCTGTCAAATAAATAAATAAAATCTTCAAAAAAAATTTCAGTCCTAAGATTAAAAAAAAAAAGAAGAAGTGGTATATGTATACAATAGACTATTACTCAGCCATCAAAAGGAATGAAATCTTGCCACTTGCAACAATGTGGATGGACCTAGAGGGTATTATGCTAAGTGAAATAAGTGATGAAAGAGAAAGACAAATACCATACGATTTCACTCATCTGTGGAGTTTAAGAAACAAAACAGATGAACATATGGGAAGGGGGGAAAAGAGAGAGGGAAACAAATCATAAGACTCAGCAATAGAGAATAAACTGAGGGTTGATGGAGGGAGGTGGGTGGGGATGGGCTAAATAGGTGATGGGTATTAAGGAGGGCACTTGTCATGTTGAGCAATGGGTGTTACATGTAAATGATGAATCACTAAATTGTGCTCTTGAAAACAATATAGAATTTAAATAAAAATTTGAAAAAGAAAAGAAATACATTAATTTGGCCAATTAAAATAATTGTTTCTTTTGTCAAAATACACTTGCATTTCTGGGCATAAACCCAACCTATTCAAGATATATCCTTTCCTCCATATATTTCTGGACTTGGTTTGCTAAAATTTGGTTTAGGAGTTTTACATCTGTTGATGAATGAAACTGGCCTATCATTTTGCCTTTCTCAAACTGTCCTTGTTGTTCTAGTACCAAGGTTAGAGGAGCCTCATAAAATAAGTTGGGCAATATCCTATTCTAGTCTCAAAGAGACTGGAGCTATTTCTTCTTCAAATATTTAGTAGAACTCAACTGTGAAGCACTCTGGGCCTGAAACTTAAATATTATTTGAGCTTTCTATTTTCTTTCTATATTAATTTGAGTAACTTGTGTTTTCAAAGAATTTATCCATTTTATTTTAATGTTAAAATGTCTGACATGTGGGGTGCCTGGGTGGCACAGTGGGTTAAGCATCCAACTCCTGGTTTGGGCTCAGGTCCTGATCTGTGTCGTATGATCAATCCCTGTGTCAGGTTCCATGCTCAGCATGGTGTCTGCTTGAGATTCTCCCTCTCTCTCTCAAATAAATAAATGTGTTTTTAAAATGTCTGACATAAAGTAGGTCATGAAATTCTCTTATTACCTAAATACCGCCTGGGTGTTTAACTAACAAAATGCCTACATCAGTAGCTCTCTTAATCTCTCTCTTCTAATCATTTGTTCATAGACTTTGTCCACCTTTTTTACTTGTCTTTAAAGGAGGGTTGGGGGGTACCTGGGTGGCTCAGTTGTTGGGCGTCTTCCTTCGACTCAGGTCATTATCCCAGGTGCCCAGTATCAGGCTCCCTTCTTGGCAGGAGGCCTGCTTCTCCCTCTCCCACTCCTCCTGCTTGTGTTCCCTCTCTAGCTGTGTTTCTCTCTGTCAAATAAATAAATAAAATCTTTTAAAAAATAAATAAATAAAGTAGGGCTGGTCTGAATTACCTGATCTGCCATTACCAGATATAGAAGATCTTAAGCAGTTCTTGGCTTAAGATTTCAGGTAAGTCTTTCAAAGCTGTACATATAGTTTGGTTGGGGGGGAGTAGATCAGGAGTGGTACCATGGGTACTCCTTATTCCTAATTTGTTGCTTCTTGGATTGCTTCTTGTCATGGTACAGTTGAAGCATTAACTGAGTAAATATGAAGAACTAATTGGCTTTATTCAACAATTCGGGAATCAGGCAAATAGAAAGGCCCTGTACAAAAGAGTCATACAAAACAAAGGTTTGTACAGGCAGAAACAAGGAAGTTATTAGCAAAAGAAAAGGCGGGATTATTTCAGGCAAGGTCACCTTCCCCTCGGAAGAGGGGCAGGGGTCTTATCATGCAGATTATTTCACTAGTTCTGATCAGGAAATTCCAGATTGACTGGTTAAAGGTCACACTAAATCTTGCAATTAAGTCTTGGTTTGCAAGTGATTCCATTTGGGGCATTTTTTTTTAAGATTTTGTTTATTTATTTGACACACCGAGAGAGAAAGATCACAAGCAGGCAGAGAGGCAGGCAGAGAGAGAGAGGAGGAAGTAGGCTCCTTGCTAAGCAGAGAGCCCGATGCGAGCCAGTACCCTAAGATCATGACCTGAGCCGAAGGCAGAGGCTTTAACCCACTGAGCCACCCAGGCGTCCTTTTTTTTTTTTTTTTTTTAACAATATTCATAGGAACTGACATTTTAGGGCACACCACACTGTGGTAAATGGATAGATGGCTCATGGACAGAGATGACTAGCCTAGGGGCTTGGCCACACTAATTCTTGCCTGGCTATCCTGAGGACTGAGGAGGGCAATACATCAGGACCCCCTAGAACCCACAAGGGGCATACGTATGTGAAGTCGCAAGTAATTTAGAGAACTCTTCCCTAATTCTTCCCTCCTTTCTCCTCCACAGCTTACAGTGCCCCCCTTTAAGCTGTTTCCCATTCAGAAGTCAATCCCTTACAGCCACCCTCATACCCTGTCTTTGTGTATGCCCTCTCCCCAGAGGATAATGAAGCCCCTGTTCCCCCAATCCCTTCTTGAACCCTGAAAACTCAGGCCTCTGGCTCCCACTGGTTTAATGGATGTAATGAATAAAATTTTATCAGAGCACAACTATATCCATTTGTTTATGTATTGTGCATGACTGCTTTCTCACTATAACACCCGAGTTAAGTAGTTGGTGATGTGGGAAACCAAGGCGGAAGAAAAATTATTAAATTTCCTTACTACTTACAGCCCTTGGACAAGTCCTTGAAACAGGGAGAATGACACACTTCTAGGGACTCAACTGCCTCAATGTTGACACTTGGCTAAGGGCAAAAGGCAATCTTAGCCCGACCCTCCAGGATCCTGTGAGTCTACTTTAAACATATGGAAACTCTTTTGGAGCTCCCTTTGTTTCTTACCACCCACCCCTACTCCCCCAACCTCCCCAACCCCCCCTCCAAGATACAAAGACATACTAGGAATCATCCTCCATATGGCCCACTGATACACATCTGAAGGGTCTCTTGACCGAGAGTTTACTAAATAGTGATAAATGCCCTTTCTAACGATAGCTAGGCCTCTCAGGATCCTGGAAACCTTGTTTCCAAAATACCTTGGAGATTTATTCTGTTCCTAACCCCCTCCCAACTTGCAAGTATATAACAGATCATTCTTCATGACCCTGGCTCTTTCTACCCATGGGTCCTGTCCCTGTGCTTTAATAAAACCACCTTTTTTCACCAAAGACATCTCAAGAATTCTTTCTTGACCATCAACTTTGAACCCTAACATCTTTCCTACATCAGTTGGGACAGAAATCGTGTGGCCTGCAAAGCCTCAAATGTTTAGTATGTGACGCTTTACAGAAGAAGTTTACCGACCCCTGCGGGAGAGGACTGTTCTCATTAGTTCAGTTTGTCTGGGAGAATAACAGCCTAAAAACAGCATAAAATTTGGTCTGTGGCCATAATTCTCTCAACAGCCCTTTGACATAGATTGACATTCTCATCCCATTTTACAGATGAGGAAACTGGGACACGGCCAGGACATGCCCAACCAAGATCTGACCTGGGCAGGCTGGCTCTACAGGCTGCCTCTGAACTCCTACAGAGGACTACCTACTTTGTGGACCACAGCTAGGAATGCAAACTTTATCAGGTCTCCCAACTGCTCATATCAGGATTCCAGAGCTCCATAAGGCAGTTAGCCTGGGGCTAGACTGAAGAAACATGCTCCCAGAACACCACTGGGACCCTGGTAGACAGATAATTGCACTATTCTCTACATCCTGTCTGCTTTCCTGGGTCACGTGTAGCCCCGCCCCCTCCTCGAACTGTACTCTCCACACAGAGAAAAGAACAAAGAATTTTGTAAGCAGCACCCTACCATTCACTAGCAAATTCTAGCATTTTCTTTCATATGCTTCAGCATTTCCGTTGTTAAGAAATAAAATATAACCCCAGTTGGAGCTCCCTCTGTACTTCTGGATATCTTGACCTTTCCTCTCCAAAGGTAGCCACAGTACTGAAATTGGAGCTTCTTTCCCCATGCATGGAAGAACTCTTTACTAGCCTGCCTTTTTAAAAATTTCATCATCCAAAAAAATTTTTTTTCATCATCCGACCTGGGCAAGAAATACTGGTTCTTTGGGTTCATAATCTATCCAACCATTTTCATCCTTCCTCTGATGAGGTAGGTGGTATCTTTAGAACCTGATTGTTTGGAGTCCCGCGTCTTTGTTCTCAGTGATCCTAATCATGGGTGTGGTTGCCAGGCAAGGGGAGGGGGTGGAGGTAAAGAGAACTGGAGTGGTGACTGAGTTATTAGTCTGACACAAATAAATGCTTCCCATCTCATTCTGGTACATCCACTTGCCACTCACAGGGCTAAAAGCAAGAAGTTCTTGCTATGAGGGCATTTGCCGAAATTGTGTTCCAGCACTTGGGCTGACCTGGGCAAGGTTATCCAGAGCAGATGAAAACATCTTGGTCAAAGGGATGAAGGAGGGAGGAAGAAGGCCAGAAGTCGCGACTGTGGTGTCTCTCCCCATAGGATGGGGGCCCCAAATCTGGAGCAACCCAATGAGGTGGAAGCCGGTGGCCCCAGGGATGAAAGAATTCACCCAAGGCCGACCAAAGGCGCTAGAAGTTTATTGCATACACTACACAATGGAGCAAAGCAGAGACTGCCTGCAAGGAGGCAGTGCATGGAAGCTATATTTAAAGGGGGAAGGTGAGGAGGGAGGGGAACATATGGAATTTCCCCTTTTTTGGTAACCATGCCTGGTTATTTGTAGCAGTCGTAGTCGGGAACGGTGCATGATCTGCCCCTCCTGCCATGCCCAAGCCACCAGGAACTTTGGTGGAGGCACCCGTGAATGTGAATGAAAGCCCCTCCGGGCTTTCCCCACCTATAATCCAGAAAGCCATGTACCTGTGGGCCAGGGCAATATGTCCTTTGTGTGTTTATCCAAGACTTATAGTTCCATTTAATCCTCCTCCTGGTAATCATCTCTCTGTATCTCTTATCTGTATTCCTTGATCCCTGTGCCTCAATGGTCTCAACTTCTGTGAGTTTAAGCAATCACTCTGTACCCTGCAGTAACAATACTAATCCTGTCTCTGGGGTGGGTACAAAAGCAGTTAAAGATTTAACTGCACCACCCAACTTCCTCACGTGGGAATAATAAAAGATTGGGACCCTTGACAGTCGAGAGAGACTGAGCGAGAAAGACAGAGAGCCTGCGCAGAGAGAGGCAAAGGCAAGAGAGAGCGAAGCGAAAGACAGAGAATAAGAGATAGAGAGACAGAGAAAGAGAGACTGAGGCAAAGGCAGAGAGAGCGAAGCAAGAGACAGAGACAGACAAAGACTGAGGCAAAGGCTGAGAGCCTGCCAAGCAAGAGACTGAGACAGACAAAGCGAGAGAGACAAAGCCAGAGACAGAGAGAGAGAGCAAGAGAGACTGAGAGAGAAAAAGAGAGAGCAACAGAGAGAGAAACAGAGAAGCGGAAAGCAAGAGAGACAGAAGCAGAGAGAGCAAGATAGACAGTGTTGTGCCCGAGTCGTGAGACCCCCGAAAAAGACCACCGGAGACCTGAGTCAAAGCCAAGCGGCAAGGGTCGTTTATTGTCAGGTTCGAACCTGGGCCTCCGTGCGACGTTACCAGTCACGCTCAGAGACTCTGAACAGCAAATTTTTCAGCTTTTTATAGGCTGGCACAAACAAGTCTAGGACCACTTCCTTTTGCAGTATCTGGGGCCTCCCAGAGTTTCAAGGACATGAACAGGGGAGGGGGTGGCCAAGCAATGCTGAAGCAAGCAGTTACAAGTTACAAGCTTCTCAGACAGAACCAACTGTTTGCCTAAAGCTAGATTGATGTAACTAAAAAGCTTTAAATAAAGAACCCTGAAGACACAGCTCAGGAGAGGAGATCCCCACGCCATTCTTTGAGTCCGGACTCCTCATTTCCGTCACCACCTTTGGGGAACCCTGACTGACTGTTGCCGGGGCCGGCTCCTGGCAGTCCGTGGATTAGTTAGGGCCTATGGGTATTTTGAGATGGGTCACCTGTTGGGCCTGTCTGGATTCAGGCAGGGTTTGGGGTCCCATGGACCCTTTAGCCTTGAGCAAGTTTCCCTGGCTGAAGCCTGTGGTCTCAAAGCAGCCCCTACAACAATGAGGAAAAAGTGACAAGGATTGGCTTCCAAAGATGAGCCTCAGTTTTACATTAGAAAGGGGGAGTAGGAGATGAAAAGATTACAAAATAAAATGTAAGAGACAGGGAGTCAAGGCCTAGGCTGTGATGAGAAGAAGACCTGTGCTCCTTATCATTTGTTGATTTGCTCCTTGGGATCCACTCCCCACTCTGCTCTGTACTTAACCCACATATAGATTTTGGCAGATATCGGTGAGCTCCATGGTCACTGGCTTCCAGTTGGTTTTGGCCAATGGAGAGGACCAGTAGGAAATAGCAGGAATGGAGCAGAACAAAGCTGGGGTATCTACTTCTATGACTTGTTCTCTGAGACGTTTCTGTAGGCTGGCTGGCTATTTCCCTCACCTGAAGGTCACAGTCCCTCCCATCAAGTAGCCCTTGCCACAAGGCCCTTGCTCTCCCCAACCCATTTTCAAGAAATCACTCTCTCCCTCCACTGCTTTAGGTATAAGGATGTTAACAGCCTTGCTAGCCGCAGGTTCTGAAATACCACTTGTGGATTCTTGATACACTACTTAAATCTTGCACGTACTTACTTTATTAAATGCTTCTTTCAAAAAATGTGAGTGTGCCATCTGTTCCCACTGGTTACCGATACAGGGCCCATTTCTTCAGTTACTGAGAAAATTGCTGACAAGTTAATTCTACCACTTCTATTAATAACAAGCCAACAGCATTAACTTTCAATCCAAGGAGGAGATATATGGAAAGACTAACTGATAATTTTGTAAGACCACAAAATGCATACACCCAAGCTTCCTAAAGAAATGATTTCTAGGACCATTGATTCTTAAGCCTGGAAATCTGTTGTATCTTTTTTTAAATGTTGAATTTTACAAAGGTAATCACTGATACACTTATTTGTCTAATATCTCTCTCCTCTACTACACTGGAAACTCCATGACACCAGAGACACCTCTGTTTTTTCACTACTGTATCCTCAGTGACCAGGTCAATATCCCTCAAACAGTAGATATTCAACAATTTTTTTTATTTAATGAATGAGCAAAACAAAATGAGCAAAAAAAATGAGCAAAACAAAACAAAACTCACAGATACAGAGAACAGATTGGTGATTGCCAGAAGGAAGGGGAGAGGAGGGTGGGTAAAAGGGGTCAAGCAGATTGAGAGGTACAAACTTCCAGTTATAAAATAAATGTCATGGTGATGTAATATGTAACATGATGATTATAGTCAATAATATTGTACTGCGTATTTTAAAGTTGCCAAGAGAGTAAATCTTGAAATTTTTCATTACGAAAAAAAAAAAGAGTTTGTAACTGTATGATGATGGAAAGTAACCAGGCTTTATTGTGGTGATCATTTTGCAATGTACAAAGAATTGAACATTATATTGTATATCTGAAACTAACATGTTATATGTCAATTATACTCTAATAAAAAAAAAGAAATACCACAAAAAAGGTATACTAACCACAAGAAAAAAAAAAAACATAAATGCTTTGATAGGAGAACCAGCAGAGACTTCTTAACTTGCCTGAACCCTTGCCTCATACCACCCAGGAAATACCCCTCATCAGCACAACTTTTGTGGGGCATTCATTTGCAAATGCTTATGTTCAATTATCAAATGTGCATTGCATACCTACTATTTGTCCTGTCCCGTGAAGGTACCCACCCACTCCCAGGCTCTGGCAATGGTAATTAAGTCTGGGGCGCCTGACTGGCTCAGTGTGTGGAACAAGTGGCTCTTGATCTTGGGGGTCAGGAGTTCAAGTCCTACATTAGGTGCAGAGACTACTTAAAAAAAAAAAGACATAGTCCACGTCTGTGATTACTCACAGACTAGGAGAGCCGCAATCACAATATGCTATGACACGTACTATAAAGGTATTGCTGTTTTGTTTTTTAAACTGCTTATTTGGAGATAATTTCAAGCTTAGGGCAAGTGTGCTAGAATAAGAATAGCATCAAGGATACCTTTTGTTGGGTTGAAACCTTGGTAGCTTCTTAGGTGAAATCTAAAATGGTCTCCAGTACACAAAGGGGCAGTGAGAGACCAAAGAAAGAGGCAGACCACTCTAGATTGGTAGGTGGCAGATTTACTAAGCAAAAGAACTTACATGCAAGCCTCATCTTCGGTGGCTATGAGATGACTAAATCTCTGTGCCTACCCACTAAAACTTAAAAGTGTATATAGAGGCCTTGGGAGTGCTCAGATCATGATCTCGGGGTCATGACATCGAGCCCTGCTTTGGGCTCTGCGCTCAGTACAGTTTGCTTGCGTCTCTCCCTCTGCTCCTCCCCCTACTCTTTCACTCATTGCTCTCTCGCAAATGAATAAATAAAATCTATGTATTTGAAAGAGAGAGAGCATAAGCTGGAGGAGCAGCAGGCAGAGGGAGAGGGAGAAGCAAGCTCTCCACTGAGCAGGGAGTCTAATGTGGGGATCGATCCCAGGACCCTGGGATCATGACCTGGGATGAAGGCAGACGTTTAAGTGACTGAGCCACCTAGATACCCATAAAAAAAAGTATATATAGAGGCCTTAATGGGGTTCAGTTGCATATAAAGTCCAGATGGTCTCAACAACACCTTATTCTCTCAAGGCTATGTCCTTGGAACAGCTTCCACTGTGGGAATGGTGGGCAGAACATACATTCCCCGGATGAGAGAGGAGGTGAGGAGCCTCTGATTGAATGGGGTCTAGCTCATGGGTCAATCAGGGGGTCATGTCCTCTCAATGACCTCCTCCAACACCTTTACCCAGATTCATGTAATGTTAACTTTATTTTAGCCCATGTGCTTTTGCATGCTTTACCTATCTACCCATATTTTCCCTTGAACTATTTAAGAGTATTATATATATATATATCATTGCTCCTCACCCCTATATACTTCAGTTTGTGAACCAGCATCTTGTCTCTTCAGCTTCCTTTAATATGGAACATTTCCATAGGCTTTGTCTTTTTTTAAGATTTTCTTTTCTTTTATTTATTTTTTTAAAGATTTATTTATTGGGCACCTGGGTGGCTCAGTGGGCTAAAGCCTCTGCCTTTGGCTCAGGTCATGATCTCAGGGTCCTGGGATCGAGGCCCACATCGGGCTCTCTGCTCAGCAGGGAGCCTGCTTCCTCCTGTCCCTCTGCCTGCCTCTCTGCCTACTTGTGATCTCTCTCCGTCAAATAAATAAAATCTTTAAAAAAAAATTGCTTTAAAAAAAGATTTATTTATTTATTTGCAGGGAGGGGCAGAGGGAGATGGAGCGAGAAAATCTCAAGCACACTCCCTGCTGAGAGCAGAGCCTGACACTGGACTGAATCCCATGACCCTGAGATTATGACCTGATCAAAAATCAAGAGTCAGATGCTCAACCAACTGAGCCACCCAGGCACCCCTTAAGATTTTATTTTATTTTATTTTATTATTTTTTAAAGATTTTATTTATTTGACAGAGAGAAACACAGCCAGACAGGGAACACAAGCAGGAGGAGTGAGAGAGGGAGAAACGGGCTTCCTGCTGGAGCAGGGAGCCTGATGTGGGACTCGATCCCCAGTCTCGGGGATCATGACCTGAGCCGAAGGCAATCGCTTAACCAACTGAGCCACCCAGGCGCCCTAAGATTTTATTTTTAAGTTATCTCTACACCCAACAGGGGATCACACTCACAATCCTAAGATTGAGGGTTACATGCTCTACCAACTGAGCCAGCCTGATGCCCCTGTATTTATTTTTAAAGTAAACTTTATGCCCAACATGAGGCTCAAACTCATGACCTTGAGATCAAGAGTCTCATGTTCTACTGACTGAGCAAGCCAGATGCCCCACAGTTTAACTATTTTTTGGTGTATAGTTCAGTGGCATTAAATACATTCACATTGTGCAACTAACACCATCAACCATCTCCAGAACTTTTTCATCTTCCCAAACCGAAACTCTGTACCTATTAAACAGTAACTCCCCATTTCTCCTTCTCCCTAGCCCCTGATAACTACCATTCTACTTTCTTTCTCTATGAATTACAATACTCTAGGTACCCTATATAAGTGAAATCACACAATATTTGTCCTTTTTGTGTCTGGTTTATTTCACTTAGCATATGTCTTCAAAGTTCATCCATGTGGTAGCATGTGCCATTCCTTTTATGGCTGAAGAATATTCCATTGTATGTGTTCTTTTAATTTAATTTAATTTATTTATTTGAGAGAGAGTGAAAGAGAGAGCACAAGCAGGGTCAAGGGCATGAGGGAGAAGCAGGATCTTTGCTGAGCAGGGAGCCTGATGCAGGACTTGATCTGGAGATTCTAGAATCATGACCTGAGCATAAGGCAGATGCATAATTGACTGAGCCACCCAGGCGTCCTCCATTTTATTCTTGACAGGAATCTTCCATAGGCAGTATCATATCCTTCTCAGGGTTTTACCACTGGAGGTATAAAATGTTCATTTGCCCTTCAGTGATGTTAACTTCTTTTTAAGAGAGAAAGAGAGAGAGCATACAACCAGGGGCAGAGGGAAAAGGAGAGAGAAAGAATCTTAAGCAAGCTCCATGCCTAGTGCAGAGCCCGATGTGGGGCTCTATCTTATGACCCTGAGATCATGACCTGAGATGAAATCAAGAGTTGGAGACTAAACTGACTAAGCCACCCAGGCACCCCAGTAATATTAATTTTAATCATCTGATTAAGGGGTTGTCAGATTTCTCTGCTATATAATTCTTTTTTTTCTTCCTTGAAACTAATAAGCAATTCTATAGGGGACACATCTTAAAGCAATGAAAATATCCTGCTCCTCATAAAAAGTCTCCTGGAATTATTTATTTATTTTTTTGTAAGTAAGCTCTATGCCCAGCATGGGATTTCTACTCATTACTCTGAGATCAAGAGTTCATATTCTACTGACTGAGGTAACCGGGCACCCCAAAAAGCTCCCCCTGGGTTTAGTACCCTTCTATAATTCTTGCCTGATCCAATCTTCACTAAAATAGTTACAAAACATTGACTTTCCTACTCCAGAATTCTTTCTACATTAATCAGTGGGCACTTGACATTCTACCTTAAACAAGAGCCTACCCTCCTCCCTTATTGGTGGATGGATAGTTGAGTGGATGATGGATAGATGGGCGGACAGAAGGACTATCCATATGGACTCATGGATTGCTATTTTTCTCAATGATTTATAATTTATCCTGCACTTAACTATTTTGGCATTCAAGTACTCCCAGACTTGGTCAATGGGAGCTCCTTCAAGCTGGCTCCTGTATACTTATGACATGCCCTCATTGTTTTTAAAACACTTCCTTATTTTATGACATAAAAGATGTTCCAGGTTTGGGGCACCTAGATGGTTCAGTTGGTTTGCTTTTCTGAAGCTTGATCTCAGTTTGGGTCTTGGTCTCAGGGTCATGGGTCCAGACACTGCATTGGACACCACACTCGGCATGGAGCCTACTTAGGAAAAAAAAAGATGTTCCAGACTTATCTTATCCATACTTTGGATCCAGCACTGCAACCTGCCATTATTCTGAGGAGCCTGGTTCCTTTTAGGGAGGAAACATTATTAGAGATAAAGATCTGAGCATTAGGTATACTCATTGCAACTGGGAAGTCTTTGCCACTAGGCCCTTTCAGTAGACAGAACTCGTAAATGCACACATGTATTTATCTATATATACATACACACATATACAGATATATAATGAGCACATTAACATGTATATATACATATATGAGTTCATAACAGTCCTTCCAATTCCAATCCATCCTCATAGGGTTCTTTCTTACCTTTCTCCATTTCATATTTGTATGTCCCTTCTTTCACATTGAGAACCCTGACGCCCAGCTGCATCGATCCATTTATTCATTTGCTTAATCCTTTATCTTGAGTCGTTTCAGAATTGTTTTGCCTATACCTCTACCCAAATCAAACTTACTGAAGAGAGTTCACTAGTTGTTTGCAATTCTGCCTGCCTCATAACCCCATTTGTCTCAGACTGGAAGTTTATAAATGACTTGAATTAATCCTTTCTATTGCCCCCACCTCCTCTTTAAGTGTGATTATTTGAAATACAGTGTGGTTCATTTGTTCCAGTTGTTTTCATTTGAGTTATTCCCCCCATCCTTTTTTTAAAAGTTTCATTTATTTAAGTAATCTCTACACCCAATGTGGAGCCTGAATGCACAACCCCGAGATCAAGAGTCACATATTCCTCTGACTGAGCCAGCCAGGAGCCCCTCCTCCTTCTCATCCTTACTGATTTACTTTTCATTTTTGAATATATAGAATATTAATATGCTTTAGAAGTCAAAACTATGTAGTAATACATACTCAGGAGTGTTATTCCTTCCTACATCTTTCCTATAGCATCTCTCCTCTCTGACCCAACCTCTTGTAAGTGATCAACCTGGTTGTATTCTGGTTTATTTGACTTTTGTTTCTTTTTAAAAAGATAAACAGATACATGAATGCTTTTGAATTTTTTTCCTTCTTTCCAGAACAAATGAGAGACTACTATAACACTCTATTTCACTTTGTTTCTTTTGCTTAATATTATGTAATAGGGGTATTTTCAAGGGCTACCAGTGTCGGGACTAGGGTGAGGTAAGTAAGGTGTGTAGGGTGTAAAATTTAAGAAGACACCAGTGACTTTCGCCTGGAGGAGTTTGACAGGTGACTAGCAATATAGTCATAAATAAGGAAGAACGAAATCATTTGGGACAAAGAGAACAGAAAGCACAAAAACAAGAAGCTCAAAAGAGCATGGTGAGAAGTGCAATGTAACTGCAGTATAGGATGTTTGCTAGGGAGGGCCTGGAGATGAGACAAGGCTTCAAAAGTTTGAGATCAGGTTATAAAATAGTGCTAAGAGCTTAGACTGGACTTAACCCTATAGGTGGCAAGAAACCCTTGATTTTTTTTTTTCATGCCCTTGGTTGCTTTATCCATTCCATCATAAATTCTACCCATTCCACTTCTACACTGGCTTCCCTTGGAGGGAATATTTATTTATTTTTAAAGATTATTTATTTGTTTGAGAGAGAGCATGTGCATGAGAGAGTACAAGCAGGAGCACGTGTGAGAGAGTACAAGCAGCAGGAGAGGCAGAGGGAGCAGCAGAGGGGAGAAGCAGGCTCCTCACTGAGCAGGGAGCCTAATCCCAGGACCCTAGGATCATGACCTGAGCTGAAGGCAGACACTTAACCGACTGAGCCACCCAGGCACCCCTCCCTTGAAGGGTTTTAATCAGAGGAGTAATGTGATTACAATTTTCTTTTTTTTTTAAAGATTTATTATTTATTTATTTGACAGAGAGAAACACAGTGAGAGAGGGGAACACAAGCAGGGGGAGTGAGAGAGGGAGAAGCAGGCTTCTTGCTGAGCAGGAAGCCTGATGTGGGGCTCGATCCCGGGTCTCTGGGATCATGACCTGAGCCGAAGGCAGTCGCTTAACCAACTGAGCCACCCAGGCGCCCCTACAATTTTCTTTTAGTGAGATGAAACTGGCAACATGATATAAACCAGACTGGCAGAATGGGTGATAAGAAAGGTAAACCTGAGGCAGGTGAGGAGGCTCATCAAATGAGAGGTGATAAAGAACTGAACTGAGAAAGCACTAAAAGAAAGACTGAACAAGAAGGGATAAATGTTTATGAGACAGAATTAGTAAGACTTGGGTGTGTACGTGAATTTCAATCTAAAATGTAACTGGAGCGGCTCCTGGCTGGATCACTGGGTAGAGCATGTGACTCTTGATCTCAGGGTTATGAGTTTGAGCTCCATGTTGGGTGTACAGATTACTTACAAATAAAATCTTTAAAAAAATCTTTAGGGGTGGCTGGTTGCCTCAGTTTGAGGAACTTGTGTTGCAATGCCTGATCTTGGGGTCATGACTTCAAGCTCCATGTGAGGTACAGAGATTACTTAAATAAATAAAACTTAAAAAAATGTTTTTAGAGACGCATGGGTGACTGATTCAGTGAAGCATCTGCCTTCAGCTCAGGTCATGATCTCGGGGTCCTGGGATCAGCTCTCTGATCAGTGGGGAGTTTGCTTCTCCCTCTCCCTCAGCCCCTCCCTCCCCATTTGTGCGCATGCACACACTCTCAAATAAATAAATAAATAAATAAATAAATAAATAAATAAATAAATAAATCTTGATTTAAAAAATGTAAATAAAATGAAATAAAATAAAGTAAAATGGAACTGAAGGGGGTGCCCGGCTGGCTCAGTTAGTAGAGTATGTGACTCTTGATGTCTGGATCATGAGTTTGAGCCCCCTGTTGGCTGTAGAGATTATTTTAAAAAAATAAACATTTAAAATAAGTAAGTAAATAAATGAATAAAATGGAGCTGGAGGATACAAAATGGAGAATCTGGCAGATACACACTTGGAAGAACGGAGCTTAAGAACTGAGAGACCAGTTTCCTTTAAATGTCTGATTTACAAGAAGACTGAGACTTATCTCCCGACCAAGGAAAACTGACCAGGAATGTCTGTCGTCCTCAAGCCAATGAACTTACTGCTTTGATAGGGGCTGGGCTTCCCCTCTCTGAGTTTGCCCATGAATACAGCCTACCCCAATCCCTTGATGCACTAGCCTTGTAGTCCATCTAGACTGTAGCTTGCTACAGCTTGGGTTTTCCAAACTGCAATTCCTCCACTATTTCTGAATAAACTCAATTTCTGGTAACTCCAGCTTGCCTCAGTTTACCTCTTTATTTAGGTTGACAATATTGATTATAGTTAGAAGATGGAGAAGCAGGAGAAGCTCAAGTGGACTTCCCAGTTTTTGACTTGAAGGAGTGGATGAGCAGAGGCGCCATTCAATTGAGTAGCGAAAATGGTGGGAGTATGTTTGAGGGAAAAGATAAGCTCAGTGCTAGATATGCTGAGTTAGAGTTGGCAAAAAGATATCAAAGCAGAAGTTTTCAGGAAAAGGTCCTGAAAAAATGTCTCAGTGAAACTTGGACAACCTCCCTCTTCTGACTTTCTTTCATCTTCACAGTCAAGATAAAACCAGGAACTTGGGGTAAAATATTTATTTCACCAAGTGATGTCTGGGAGTCACCAGGAGGTGTATCTAATGTCCTCACAAACATATCTGTCAGTGGGCGCCTGGGTGGCTCAGTGGGTTAAAGCCTCTGCCTTCTGCTCAGGTCATGATCTCAGGGTCCTGGGATTGAGCCCCACATCGGGCTCTCTGCTCAGTAGGGAGCCTGCTTCCTCCTCTCTGCCTACCTCTTTGCCTACTTGTGTTGCTCTCTGTCAAATAAATAAAATCTTAAAAAAAAAACATATCTGTCAGCTATAGTTAACAGCACCCACCATTCTTTTCACATGGCTCAATAAAACACCTTCTGAGTCCCTCATCCTTGTCACAGCTACCACTGTCCATTGTCAAAGTATAATCTTTTGAAAGTTAAAAATATGACTTGTACAGGGGCACCTGGGTGGCTCAGTCAGTTAAGCGTCTGCCTTTAGTCCAGGTCATGATCCCAAGCTCCTGGGGTGAGCTCAGCAGGCAGTCTGCTTCTCCCTCTTGCTCTGCTGCTCCCCTCTGCTCATCCGCCCTCTCTCTCTCTTTCTTTTCCTTTCTTTTTAAAGATTTTATCTATCCATTTGGCAGAGAGAGAGAGAGTGTGGAAGCAGGGGGAACAGCAGAGGGAGAGGGAAAAGCAGGCTTTCCACTGAGCAGGAAGCCAGATGCGGGGCACGATCCCAGGACCACGGGATCATGACCAAGCGGGAGGCAGACACTTAACCAACTGAGCCACGCAGATGCCCTCTCTCTTTCAAATAAAATCTTTATTTTTATTTTTTTAAGGATTTTTATTTATTTGACAGAGAGAAACACAGCCAGAGAGGGAACACAAGCAGGGGGAGTGAGAGAGGGAGAAGCAGGCTTCCCGCTGAGCAGGGAGCCATGTGGGGCTCGATCCCGGGCCTCCGGGATCATGACCTGAGCCAAAGGCAGTCATTTAACCAACTGAGCCACCCAGGCGCCCCTCAAATAAAATCTTTAAAAAAATATGATTCATACAAAATACAAAGTACCTATACCAATTTTATTAAACTCATTAATGAGAAACAGCAGTATGGTAAATTGATTCAAAGGAGATTTTAAAAGAGTGCATATAGGCACTAAGAAATAATTCGAGAATAAGATTACAAAATTACATACAGTACTAGTTAATGGACCATGGGGAAATACAATTGTTGCCTTGGGTGCAGTCTTTTCTACTGGACAAGATCACTTGCATCCCTACAAACAAAAATCTGCAAGTTTAACACAGACTTCACAAAGACTTGGCCTTAGTCAACAGTCAATAATAAGTCACACAAAATGCATTTTCCTAGGGAATTAAATAATCTTTAGATGGACTTGTTAGACAAGATCCCAATATGACATGGAAAGTACACCCTTTTGCCTTATTTGCATATTTTGCATAATTTTTCTTATGACCACATCTGTAGGAAGAGTGTAGCCTCCTTAGACCACTGAAATTGCAAATTATCGAGGCATCAGGGGAGTGCCCCTTCCACACTATCACATTTCATAGGGGAACCAGATCCATTAGCTTTTGCCATTAGCCTCTCTCTATATATACAGGGCTCAAATATGTATCTCTGAGGTGGGGCAGGAAAATCAACACCCAAGAAAAATAAGGCACCATCTTCTTTATTTTCCCACTCCCCCGGCGCCTATGAAAACCTCCTTTATGCAGGTGCCCTATGCAATTTGATACTGATGCAAATAAATAGGTTTGTGTTGCCTCCCCTCCAAGTTATGAGACATGCACAGACATGGTTGAATTCCAGCCATGAGAACAATTAACACAAACCAGGAGACCCACAATAGTCACCTAGGATGATTACTATCATTCCAGGAGGTCAGAGAGGCTGCCAGATAGCTGGCTTGGGAATGATGTAGGCAAAGGAAATATGCTGTACTCACACTGCCCTACCAAGGACTAAAATGATATCCTGATTTATCACTCTCTGATTCAGATGAGATTGTTCATTCTCACGAAGTCTGGATTTGAGAGCACCTGAGCCACCCTGACACAGACCAGTAAGTCAGGAGTGAATAGTGATTTGGTATTTGGTACCATCTTCTTTGTTTAGGGTCTGGTAGTCCTAGCAAAGCCTGGCCGTCATACCTCACTTCCTCACACAAAGCCCAAGAGCCTTGTATGAAAGAATGTCTTTTGCACTCTGACTTCAGAATTTGATTCACTGTTTTTTCTTTTTTTTAAGATTTTATTTATTTATCTGACAGAGAAAGACACAGCAAGAGAAGGAACACAAGCAGTGGGAGTGGGAGAGGGAGAAGCAGGCCTCTCGCAGAGCAGGGAGCCCGATGCAGGGCTCGATTCCAGGACCCTGGGATCACGACCCAAGCCGAAGGCAGATGCTTAACAACTGAGCCATCCAGATGTCCCTTCACTGTTTTTTTCTAGTACCCAAGCCCATGGCTCTGACAGCATGTGCTCTCACTTTATGGGGAAGAGAACCCCAGGCTCGATGAAAATGGCACAATCCTGGCCCCAGTCCTCTGGTGGCTCCTTGTCCTGCTTGTACGAGGCAGGGTCCTGGCAAGTGGCAGATGGCACTCAAAGGATTTATCTGAGATGAACTGGATGAAGATGCAGGCAAGATTAAGAGAAGCAACAAGGGATGGTAAGGTGTTCAGGGACTAGTAACAGAGGGAATTATCCCTCGACCAGAAGAGGTGAAGAGAGGGAAGTAATAACTAGAATCTTGTAAGAGAAGGAGCTATGGCAGAGGGTAGCCTGATAGCAGTTGTGGCCATTGAGGAATGCTGCCCTTTCCAGAACCATGGCTGGACAGGAAGGGAACAGAAATAATACATATTCTGACTTCTCTCTCTTCCTACCCTCTAATCTCATGTCAGCACCTGTCACTGGCCAAACCCAACCAGAAGCCCATGTGACACAGACCATGGAAGGGCTGGTCTCCTGGGTGCACGACAAGGCAGAAAAAGGTAGAGAATGGATTTGGGGGAAGGGGAAGAAGATCCATGGAAAATACCCAGCACTTTCCTCTTGTAGTCGGAGCTCTTGGTATGCTCTCTCACCCTGTCTGTCAGGGTGGGCTAGGGACTGTCCTCCATGCTCTTCCAGCAGTGGGGCTGGTGGGAAGGTGAGATGAATCATAGGGTCCAGTTTTTACAAGATATTGTATGAAACAGTGGGTTATGTGAGGTATTTACCCAGGGTTATAAGACTATAGCATAGACAATGGGAGAATACCAATGGTAAAGGAGGAGGGAGGGAAGGAAGGAGGGAAGGAAAGAAGAGAGAAAGGAAGGAAGGAGAAGGAATTTTAAAAGGAAGGAAAGAAAGAAGCAAAACAGGGAGGAAAGGAAGAAAGGAAGGGAGAAGAACTAAGAGTAAACAGGGAATCAAGAGAGGGAGGCAGGGTGCCTGGGTGGCTCAGTTGGTTAAGCGACTGCCTTCGGCTCAGGTCATGATCCCGGAGACCCGGGATCGAGTCCCACATCAGGCTCCCTGCTCGGCGGGAAGCCTGCTTCTCCCTCTCTCACTCTCCCTGCTTGTGTTCCCTCTCTGCCTGTGTTTCTCTCTGTCAAATAAATAAAATCCTTAAAAAAAAAAGAGAGAGAGGGAGGCAAGGAGAGAGGAAGGAAGGAAAAACATGCCAAGCCCTAGTTCCGAGAAGAGAAACAAGACTGTAAAATGGGAAGCCTTCCTTTGTGACAGGAATCCCTAATAAAGAGAGAAAAGGCTGTACACAGAAGTCATCAAAAGCATCGGCTTAAGCATCGGCTTTGGAATCAGATAGACCTTGGGCCTCTCTCATAGGTCTAGATGTCTGCATGCCGCATGTCTAGATCGGGCATTCCAGTTCTTCCATACCACACCGGCATGGCTTAGTGCTACAGTCCCCTTCGCTCCCTCAACTCTCCAGACAAGAAGCAGGCACAACTCCCCTACTTCAAGCTCCCAGTAGTGAAAAGAGGGATGGCTTGCTACTGAGACCCGCAGATCCAGTTGACAATGCTTACAACAGTTTGAAGAATACAATACAGCATGAAAGGGAGGACAAGCGTCACAGGCAAAGGCTGTTTCACAGAAAGCTGTATGGAGAGGCCAGGTGCGAGCTCCACTTGTCCTCCTCTATCAGGCCCACAAGCTCCAATTGTCCTCCTCCGTGGGATGCACTTTCTCTCTCAGATCAGAAACCACAGATTTGAACCACAGAACCCTGGGCGGGAGTAAAGTGCATGGCATCAAGACCACGTGCAAATCATGCATGTCACTAATTACAAAATAAATGCTCTAGGAGCGCCTGGGTGGCACAGTCAGTGACATGTCTGCCTTCAGCTCAGGTCATGATCTTGGGATCCTGGGATGGAGTCCCGTGTCTGACTCCATGCTCAGTGGGGAGTCTGCCTCTCCCCCCTCCCTCCCTCTCTGCCCCTCGCTCCCGCTCATGTTTTCCCTCTCAAATAAATAAACAAATAATCTTTAAAGAAATAAAATGGCAAATTACATGTGATGTGAATTTATTCTTAATTAAAAGTAAATAAACAAATAATGCTGAAATGCTGGAAACTGCCCTGAAATTCCTGGGACCTGGGGTTGCAACTTGCACATAAGGCTTGACCCTTAGAGAAGGTTAATACCTGCATTAACCCTCGCAGCACCCCTGCCCAACACAGTGACCCCAAACCACAGCTGAGACCCACCTCCTTTAGGATAAGCCTTCCAGTAGAGAGAAGAGGGCCCAACCCATGCCACATCCAGCTATCCCTCCCCCTGCAAAGTTGATACAGGCCCATAGCCCCATTGGCACATCCTGATGGGGCTGCAACACAGACTGATGCCTCCTTGATTTCCTGTGCTCTAAATAGCAGAGGGGAAGGGAGCCCCACCTGAGACTGATACTCCCTCCGATGCCACCAAGGGTGACCAACTGTCCCAGTTTGCCCATGACTCTGTCCTGACTTGCAAAGTAAAAGTGTCACTTCTTTGGAAATCCCCCAGTCCCAAGAAAGTTGGGACAGTTGGTCACCATCATAGTGTGGGTGTGTATCACCCATTACTGTGGAGAGTGCTCTGGCTCTGCATACAGGAAGGGGCTTGGCTCCCCTCACTTCCCAGAATCCATGAGAGCCCTGCACTTGACCTCAAACTGTTGGGCCACTACTTCTTGTTCTGTTGCAGCTGGGTGCTTCTCTCTACAGGCTGCTCGTGCAACTTCCCTCTCTTCTGCTTGCCAAATTATCTTTAATAACAGCAGGAATTCAAGGGCTCTTCATGCCTCTTATGATGGCTAAGTCTGCACAGACGCCTCTCAGCTGATTCAACACACATTTACTGAGCCCTTATGGGGGTTATTAGAGGTGGCCCTTGCTGCCACTTGCTGGGAGCAGGGCTGATTTGACAGCCCCTCCCACCTTCTGTAACAGCTCTCCCCCACAACCCAGCAATATGCAGGCCTCCTGCCTGTTCCTGGGAGCTCAGGATCACACGCACAGGTCCTAGTTGCCTCCTTGCTTCCAAACACACAGCTCTCCAGCCTCAGAGGCACACAGTTTTATCAAGAGCGGGTTCAGAATCAGGTTCTGCACCCTGAATGGGGGATATAGGGGAGAGCGATGAAGGGTTCCTGCCCGTGAGGACCTAAGCTCTAAAAGGGGAGGGATGTACCCCCTAGAATGCAAGGCCACATTGTGCTAGAGAGGCAAGGCCAAGGACTGTGGGTGGGATCAGCCAGGGTTTCTTGCGGAGGGGACACCTGAGAGGAGCCTCACAGGTTCCTGGAAGTTGTACAAAGAAGGGGGAACTGGGGGAGATCTTCAGGGGCCTAGAGAACAGCATCCATGGGGACACAGGATGGCACGAGGGGTGTGTGGAAAGGCAGGGAGATTCAGGAATGAATCCAGGGACCTGAGGTGGGAAGGGACTTTCACTGAGGAAGCTGGAATCCAGTGTCTGATCTCCCAACTAGGTCCAGGAGGTGAGGGCTGCACTGGCAAATTTTGGGGGTGGTAACTGAGGCATGATGGCCAGCTTACAGACATGGAAGAGGTAGACACAGGGCTACAGAATGCTCTTCTAAAAGCTCAGCTTTGCAGCGCCTGGGTGGCATAGTCAGTTAAGCACCAAACTCTTGTTTTGCCTCAGGTCTTGATCTCAGGGTCGTGACATTGAGCCCTGTGTGGGGCTCTGTGCTGAGCACAGATTCTGCTTGAGATTCACTCTCCCTCTCCCTCTGCCTCTCCCACTCGTGCTTGCTCTTGCTCTCTCTCAAATATATAAATAAATCTTTAAAAGATAAATAACAACAAAATATAACTAAACAAACAAATAGTTCAGCTCTGACATGAATAGAAAAGAAGTAGAAAGGGCTGGCTTTGGTGTTTAGGATGGAAAGAGAGAGATGCAGTAGATTATAAGGGGGACTTTGGGGAAGGACCCAGTAAAAAAGGAGGGAATAAAGAATGAAGATATAGAAGAGAGGGTTTTGGATGGGGGCTGAGTCCAGGCATGCTGCAAGGGGTAAGGTTGAGAACTCAGATTGAACTGACTTTCTCATTCATTATCCTGAGCAACTAAGGACACTGAGTTAAATAAGCACACTGAGTCCCTATTCTGAGGGGTGGCAAGTACACAGCAAAGATTGCCCTGTGCCTCACTGGATACAAGGACAGGGAAGTTCCTGTCCTGGAGGCAGGTGCTTCAGCTGGTGCTAGAACCAGCATCATAGTTTGTTCTGCTGAGAAAGTGGTGGCATAGGCTGTGGCTTGGGGCTATGTCATGGCTGGCTAGCACTGGGCAAGATCTATGTCCAGGTCTGACTGAGGAGGCCCTTCGTGTAGTATCCAGAGCAATGGCTCAGATATGACTCATGTTCTGATGGTTCCTGGTGTGCCAGATTGGGGGTGTGTGACTTAGTCCTATACTCTCTGAGGTTGCATTGTCTGTACCAAGTGGTTGCCTATCCAGGTCCTAACCTAGGCAGGAGACTATGTTCAGTATGCAGATCAGTGATCTGATCACCCTAACTGTCCAGTGATTTGCTGAGCAGAGATGTGCTCACAAGCTCTGTTTTTGGCTGAAACTGTCTGTTGGTTCACCAAGTGGTGGTACAGCCCTCAGTTTGGGCTATCTCCTCATGTGTGAAGCACTGATATAGGGAGAAACAAATGGCCTTTCCCTAGGCAGACGCGGCCTCTTAGGGTGCACAGTGGTGAAGTGGATGTTGACCTTTAACTGGGAAGGATTAGGCAGAGATGGTGCCAAGAGGGGATAAAGGTATGTGCCCTAGACCTGGTGGTAGCTGAGGAGTGGGGTTCTCCAGATGGGCTGAATGACAATCCAACTTTAAGTGTTTATCTTTGTGGGGGCTTTGTCCTGGTATACCCAGTCTTGATGTCACCACAAAGTGTGGTCTGGGAGGAGAATGTCTTCTGGTCTTCTGGCATGTGGAGGAGTAGCATAGGTGAAGGCTCCGTTCTGGGTTAGCGCTGTCTCATAGTGGGCCATGTGGTTTGGTATGACTATACACGCCCATCTGAGATGTGCTCTATGGTGGTGGGGAGGGGTAGATCCATGTAATGGCTCAGTTCTTCACTGGGTCTCATTCCTTCTTTGGTGAACATATATATATGGTCCTTCCCATATGAATCTTCCCACTATGCTAAGTGATGGTATGGGAGTCTGATGGTCTGCTTCAGATTGGGTTTTTGATATTTATAATGATAGGCATAGGATCTCATCTAAGTGAGGGCTGTTCCCTGATGATCTAAGTGTGAGTACAGTTATCAGCCTTGGTCAACAAGGACTTTCTGGTATGGTGGTCAATGGTGCTATATATTATCCCTTTTCTGTGCAAGACTTTTTCTCTTGGTTTGCTAAGAAGTGATCTGCAATATAGACCTTAGTCTTGTTGGGGAAAGCCTCCCAGTGTGATGAGTGCTGGAATGACTCTGTTATTATTCTGGGTGTGGAGCTCCTGATGGGTTAATGAATGATGGGTAAGTGTGTTCCCTGGTCTTTGATTTGTACATTCTGTACAATACTGAGATCTAGAGAAAGTGCAGGTAAGTGTTGGTCTTTGTGCTAACCTTCCCATGATGTGTTAAAGCAAGCATGCGTATGGACTTGCTAATGAGCTGCATGACTCTTGTTCTTGTTTGGATTAGAATCTGTCCACTGGTGTGCTACACACTGGTATGGGTATGGGTTCTGGCCCAGTACAGGGGTATTTCGTGGAAAACTTTAAAGACGTGTGGGCGGCAGTCCAGTTCTCAGATAAAAGCTATCTCCTGACTTGCTAAGGATTTTGTGGGTATGAGCAAAGAACAGTGATCTGAGCAGGACTCTGCCAAGGTATGTTGAAGACTGGAATGGCCTTAGGTTCTCAGAATATATGGCTGTCCCCATGTGGTTAGAGGTCAGATGTGTACATACAGTGGCTGGTTAATGAGCCTTCACTTAGGCTTGATGAGTAGTGCTAGGGATACTGACAACATGGGCTGTCCGGCAATGTATTGAATGGTGATAAGATACAGGAGCAAGGTTGGTTCTAAAGAGTTTAAATGGCGTTATATGTGTCAGCCTTGGTTTGAGTTTGGGTAAGGGTGGATATTATTTTTTAAGCAGTTGTGTAGCTATGGACCCAGTTCTGGGAAGGGGCCATATTCCTTTCTTTTCTTTTTTCTTTAAGATTTTTATTTATTTGAGAGAAAGTGCATGAGCAAGGGGGAAGAACAGAGGGAGACGGAGGCACAGACTCCCTTCTGGGCAGGGAGCCCCATGAGGAACTCGATACCAGGACCCCGGGATCATGACCTGAGCCAAAGGCAAACGCTAAGCCAACTGAGCCACGCAGGCACCCAAGGGGCCATATTCTAATATGCTGAATGGTGACAGGATATGGATCCCTGTCTGGGTGGGTGCTACACGTCCATCAGCAGTGCCCTGAGTTTCTGCAGGAATAGCACAACCCTCTCCTCCAGAGAGAAGGCTCATTCTGAGGCAATTCTGCAGTCTGTACACAATACTGTACTCTGACCACAAAGATCATATCAGTAGCTTCAACTTGCAGGGCAGGGAGACATCCCAGAAATCCAAGCTACCCAGATCCTAAGAAACCTGCATAACAAAACAGCAGTGAAGACCTTTCCTTTCACCATTATCATGAATTCTTAATTCTGACTTTCCTCTTTAGCTTCTCTTCCAGTCACCCCTGCCATCCCCAATGGCAGTCTCATAAACCTGTAGCACATTTGCTGTCCTGGTAATACCAGCTTTTGAGAGAGTACATTTCTGCTTTGTACTAGGTTGAATAGTATCCCTCCAAAATTTGTGTCCATTCAAAACCTGTGAATGTGACCTTATTTGGACATAGGGTCTTCACAGATGTCATCAAGTTTATTTTTTTAAGATTTTATTTATTTGAGAGAGAGAGAGAGAGAGAGTAAAATGAGAGAGTGAGACCACGAGTGTGGTGAGGGGCAGAGAGAGAGGGAGAAGAGGACTCTCCACTGAGCAGGGAGCCCAGTGTGGTACCTGATCCCAGGACCCTGAGATCATGACCTGAGCTGAAGGCAGAGGCTTTAACACACTGAGCCACCCAGGTGCCCCTATCATCAAGTTTAGATGAAGTCGTACTGGATTAGGGCAGCACTAAATCCAATATGACTGGTATCTTTATGAGAAGATGGAACTTGGGGCACAGACACACAGAGACACACAGAAAGGAGAATGCCATGTGAAAACAGATAGAGACTGGAAGGATGTGTGTACACACCAAGGAATGCCAACTGTTGCTGGCAACCCACACCAAGCTAAGAGGCAAGGAAGGAATCTTCCCTAGAGCCTTCTGAGGGAGAAGGCCCTGTCAAATCCTTGATTTTTCAGACTTCCAGCCTCTAGAACTGTGAGAGAATAAAATTCTGTTGTTTCAAGTGACCCAGTTCAGGGATAATTTGTTACAGCAGCCATAGGAAACTAATATACCTTGCTTCTACTTCCTTTCTTTTTGTACAGACCCTGCATAAATGCTGAAGTTTTCTTTTTATTTCCCTAGCATTTCCTCTTTGGGGGTGCTTGGGTGGTTCAGTCGGTTGATTAAACATCTGACTCTTGGTTTCTGTTCAGGTCATGATCTTGGGTCTGGTGGTGCTCTGCACTTAGCAGGAAGTCAACTTGGGAGATTCTGTCACTCCCTCTCCTTCCCCTTTGCCCCTCCCCACACTCGTGTGTGCAAGCCTTTTCTCTCTCTCTCTCTCTCTCTCTCTCTCTCTCTCTCTCTCAGTGAATAAATAGATAGATAGATAGATAGATAGATAGATAGATAGATAGATAAATATCTTTAATAAAAAGGAATGTTCTTCTTTGGACAATTGAGTATAATTTAGCCACTGCATTTCATCAAACACACATTTGTCAAGCAACTGTAACTGTTAAAATACTACCCGTATACGTTAGCAATACCTATTGAAAATAGGACTAAGGGGCACCTGGTGGCTCAGTTGGTTAAGCAACTGCCTTCGGCTCAGGTCATGATCCCGCAGTCCCGGGATCAAGCCCCACATCGGGCTCCCTGCTCGGTGGGAAGCCTGCTTCTCCCTTTCTCACTCCCCCTGCTTGTGTTCCCTCTCTAGCTGTGTTTCTCACTGTCAAATAAATAAAATCTTAAAAAAAAGAAAAGAAAATAGGACTAAGATTTTTTTTTACACCATAACAAGTGGATTTTATTTTTATTTTTTTAAAGATTTTATTTATTTATTTGACAGAGAGAAACACAGCTAGAAAGGGAACACAAGCAGAGGGACCGAGAGAGGGAGAAGCAGGCTTCCCGTCGAGCAGGAAGCCCAATGTGGGGCTCGATCCTGGCCCTCCGGGATCATGACCTGAGCCGAAAGCAGTCGCCCAACCAACTGAGCCACCCAGGCACCCCAACAAGTGGATTTTAAAATTTCCCACTGATTTGAAGTACAGCAACAGGGGCAGTTGGCTGGCTCAGTCAGCAGAGCATGCAACTCTCGATCTCAGGATTGTAAGGTTTTTAGGTATAGAGATTACTTAAAAATAAAATCTTTAAAAAAATAAAGCAATGCAACATCTTTTATTCTGAGAGACAAAGAACTGAAAATATAACTAGGGAAATGTTTTGTGTCAATATTACTTACTCAGTTTTTTCATTTATTAATTTTGTTAGTACAGTTTTAATCCATTTTTATAAATAAGTTTACTTCATATTTAGAGCTTTATTATGTTATTGCTTAGAATTAAGTTTCCAGCACTCACATATTTGGATTCTAGGTACTATATTTGATGGAGAAAAAGCAAATATACCACGTTATTATTCCATTGCCTCCCCTTCTTTTTTAGAGTTGTCTGCTATCCTACATGACACTCTCCCTCTTTTTGCTTCATCCCTTTATCAAAAACTCCAAAAAAAATCCCTCCAACAATATGGCTTTTACTATTCTAAGCTCCCCCATTCATTTCTTCCTTTGCCAGTCCTCTTCCCCATCCCAATTTCTCTATTCCCTCTTCCTACCTCCTAAGTAGTATTTTTAAAATTTTTTTAAAGATTTTATTTATTTATTTGACAGAGAGAGAGATCACAAGTAGGCAGAGAAGCAGGCAGCGAGAGAGGAGGAAGTAGGCTCCCTGGCAAGCAGAGAGCCCGATGTGGACCTTGATCCCAGGACCCTGAGAAAATGACCTGAGCTGAAAGCAGAAGCTTTAACCCACTGAGCCACCCAGGCGCCCCCTCCTAAGTAGTATTAAAGAAACTCTAAATCATACTGGCTGGTGTTTGCAGAGATAAAAATACAAAGCCGGGCTCTCTGGCTCCCATAATGGGTCATAATGAATGGCCCTTAAAGTTCAACTTAGGAAAGATATAACCTCTGGGTCTAAGGCAACCCCCTAGCTAGCAAATAGTTTTCCAGGATCCTGCCTCACTTAAAACTTACTGCCTAAGGTTTTACTGTGTTATGGAACCTGTTTATTCTTCCACCTTTAGTAGCTTGCTGGTCTGTCCTTGCTTAGATCCCAGCTCCTGTCTGTGCTCTCATCCCTTGCTGAGTGCTGCCTAGATGCACACCACCTACCCAACTCACACCATTTTCCCAGTTAAAACTTTGCCCAACCCCCGTCCAGTTGCCTTGACTACTTCTATGCACAACCAGGACTCTGACTTCATCACAGTGAGCTCTTTAAAACTCCAATTTAGGGGCACTTGGCTGGCTCAGTCAGAAGAACATACAACTCTTGATCTCAGGATTGTGAGTTAGAGCCCCACGTGGGGTGCAGAGGTTACTGAAAAATAAGTAAACTTCAAAAAACATTTTTTTAAAGATTTTATTTATTTGACAGAGAGAAACACAGCCAGAGAGGGAACACAAGCAGGGGGAGTGAGAGAGGGAGAAGCAGGCTTCCTGCCGAGCAGGGAGCCCCATGTGGGACTCGATCCTGGGTCTCCGGGATCATGACCTGAGCCGAAGGGAGTCGCCCAACCAACTGAACCACCCAGGCTCCCTAAAAAACATTTTAAAAACATTTAAAAAGGGGCACCTGGGTGGCTCAGTTTGGCTCAGGTCATGATCTGAGTCCTAGGATCGAGCCTGCATTGGGCTCCCTGCTCGGCAGGAGGCCTGCTTCTCCCTCTCTCACTCCCCCTGCTTGTGTTCCCTCTCTGGCCGTGTTTCTCTTCATCATGTAAATAAATAAAATCTTTTAAGAATAAATAAAAATAAAAACATTTTTTAAAAACCCTCCCATTTATTGAGCCACATATTGTGCTAAATGCTTCCTATGCACTATGTCCTTTAATGCTCACAACCGTATGAGATAAGAATTACCCTTTCAGGGCGCCTGGGTGTCTCAGTCCTTAAGTGTCTGCCTTTGGCTCAGGTCATGATCCCAGGGTCATGGGATCGAGGCCTGCATCAGGCTTCCTGCTTCCCCCTCTCCCAGTCCCCCTGCTTGTGTTCTCTCTCTCACTGTGTCTCTGTCAAATAAATAAATAAAATCTCTAAAAAAAAAAGAATTAGCCCCCTCACCTTCAGTCATTGACCATGCTTTCCGTTGTACAGGAAATAATGACATTGACATATGCTTCCTCAATTTCCCTCTTCTCTACCTCAGAGACTGAAGATCTCTGGATCTTCAAATTCTTCACTTCCTTTATTCCCATTATGAAAACATGTCAAAAGATCAGAGACAGAAATAGGAGGGCATCTAAGAGACAGACATAGTTGATCCATGGTCTCAAGGAACACAGATCTTAATGAATTCCATGAGGATCAAGAAGAACCATCTAAAAGAAGTACCAAGAGGGGTGCCTGGGTGCCTCAGTTGGTTAAATGTCTGACTACTGATTTTAGCTCAGGTCATGATCTTAGGGTTGTTGAGACTAAGTTCTGCACTCAGCAGGGAGTCTGTTCCTTTCCCTCTCTCTCACCCTCTGCCCCTCCTCCCAATCTCTCTTACAAATAAATAATCTTTTTTAAAAAAAGATTTTATTTATTTGACAGTGAGAAACACAGCAAGAGAGGGAACACAAGCAGGGGGAGTGAGAGAGGGAGAAACAGGCTTCCTGCCGAGCAGGGAGCCCGATGTGGGGTTTGATCCCAGGTCTCCAGGATCATGACCTGAGCTGAAGGCAGTTGCTTAACCAACTGAGCCACCCAGGCGCCCCTACAAATAAATAATCTTAAAAAAAGGAAGTACCAAGAGCATGCTAAGAAATTTCAGAAAGCTGTCATCCAAAGAGATACTGAAATCAGAAAACAAGGAGCCCACTAAAATTTGGGCATTTCTTGTGAAGCAGCTTCCTGACTTCTGAAAACACTCTTCTTTTTCACATGGGGTCAGCCAATGTGTAGAGGTTTTCACTATTCTGCTTTTTCAAGGCACGACTCATCTTCTGCTCCCTGTCTTTTCTACCTGCCAGGGTTGATCATGCAGATGGCTTTGATTTTATCTCTGCAACTCCCTCACGAGTTTCAAAATAATGACTCCAAATGTCCCAGTCTCCTGCTTTAGCTTTGAGGAAAGCTAATACCCCTCTTCTTTACATTCTACCATATTTGGCCACTATCCAAGATGAAGCCCCTCTGAACATCTATTCTCTCTCTTCATCTCCATACTGCTCTGTGCTTTCTCACCCACCCAAATTCCCACTGTACCTCTCCCTCCAAGACCTTTCCACTTGGCCCTAGAGAATTCTCATTCAAAGATAGACAAACTTGGGGTACCTAGGCGGCTCAGTTGGTTGGGTGTCTCCCTTCGGCTTGGGTCATCGTCCTGGAGTCCGGGGATTGAGCCCCGCATCGGGCTCCCTGCTCAGCAGAGAGTCTGCTTCTCCCTCTGCCCTTCACCCCACTCCTACTCTTCCTCTCTCTTAAATAAATGAGTAAAATCTTAAAAAAAAAAAAGACAGGCAAACTCTCTTCCATGGAAATGCTTTCATTTCTAGCCTTAAATGAAACATGGTTCTCCCCTCAAGACACCACTTCCCCTGCATCTCTACATATCATAGGACCTAGAGATAGGGCTGGAATTCTCCTACTACTTCATCACTACTTCTAAGCCATAACTCTTCCAACATTGCTTCCTTGAGGGTCATACCTCCATTCATTTTCTGTTTTTCATTGCAGTCATCTAACAACCTACTGGTCAGTCTCTCTCTCTCTCTCCCTGTCATTCACTAAATGTTGCCACTTGACGCAGTCTTCCTCTGTAACAAATTGGTTATTACCCCAGATGTCTTCAGCAAACATCCATCTTGGCCCCTAATGTACAGGTAGGGGAGTCTAGGAAGGCAGAATTTGAGCAGTGTCAGCTGAATGAAACTTGTGATTTTTCTGGTGGTTTCTCAATATGAAATAGTCGCATTTGAACAGGAACTCAGACTTATGATATCCAGGATAGAGTCTAGGATGACTGTAGGTGAGTAGAGTTTCAATAGATTTCAATTTTTCTCAGCAGCAGACTTGGTCTCTGTTATGCCCAGATTTCGAGATCCCCAAAGACCACCAGGGAGTTGCCGAGGCCAATGCAAAAGCAAAGAGCCTGTATTCAAACTAGTTCGGGCTCAGTCTCCCACACCCACCAACACAGCGGCAAGATGCAGAGAAAAAGCGTGGTTTTCAGAAGCACAATAGTTTTATAGCGGGCGGGTGGCAATAGGCAGGGTGATGTCGGTGGCTTATACTGATTGGCCAAGCGTCATTTGTGTAAGGTGGGCTAGGCCAGGGTTGGGCAATATTCGGGAGCAGTTTTTCTGGGGAGGGGTCAAGCTGGGGGTTTACACAAGATGGGGGGCACAGCACACAAGATAGAGTCAGTCTTATTCTGCCCTTTCATTTCCCCCTTTTCTTTGGGAATAGGTCAAATCTTTGACCTTTGCTAAATAAAATATCTTTCCCAGATCTATATTTTAAACTTAGTAATAGCCAAGAGACTGTTCAAATCTATGAACAAAATTTACCAGGACCAATTTCAATTACGCAGGGAAGGGTAGGAGAGAGGGTTAATAATCAGAGCCAGTTGCACACAGATGGAAAAATGTTTACAATCACTCTCAAAAATATAAGGTGACTCAGAAGCTCCCATATCATTAGGCAACAATAAATGTAACAACAAAGTTATTGTCTTTTGAGTCTTAGCTTCAGTCCATGGTCAGCGGGGTCCATCAGCAGCGGCATCCATCTCTGGGGGGCGTCCTTGTCCTCAGCTCCTTTGACGTGGCGTGTGTGAATCCAGGTCCTGATGCCTTCGACTTTTACTGCCATGGGAGTGGTCAGGATGACAGTAAATGGTCCCTTCCAGCGAAGTTCCAGGTTTCCCACCTGGTGGTGGTGCACCCAGACTAAATCTCCAGTTTGATGAGGGTGTGGCTTAACCTCCATCCCAGAGTGGGCAGCTCCCACTCCCGCATGAGCTCTCTCTTTATGACAGACTGCAGCGCCTGCAGTGACTGGAGTACAGACTGGTCAGAGAGGAGGGGTCTCCCTAACATTATTTTAAATGGGGTAACCTTGTTTAAATAGGGTGTTCACCGCGCCCTAAGGAGGGCAAAAGGAAGGAGATCCACCCATCCACCATCAGTCTCTAGAATTAACTTTGTCAAGGTCTCTTTAAGAGTCCAGTTCATTTTCTCTACTTGCCCGGAATTCTGGGGCTGGTTAGCACAGTGCAATTTCCAATTTGTGCCCACGGCTTTGGCCAATGCCTGTGAGACTGAACTCACGAATGCGGGGTCATTATCTGACCTGATCACCAGAGGAAACCCAAATCTAGGAATTATTCTCTAGTATCTTTTGGCTACCACCCCTGCCGTCTCATGTTTGGTGGAGAAAGCCTCTACCCAGCCTGAAGAAGTATTCACAAAAACTAACATGGACTTGTGTCCATATTTTCCCTGTTTCATTTCTGTAAAATCTACTTCCCAATAAACTCCTGGTTCCCCACCCCTCTCTCTTTTCCCTCTCCCCATCCTGGTTCCTCTTGCATTTAATAAGCCCCTTTCCTTATAAATAGCCCCAAGTACATGGAGAGTAGCAAAGGCATACCTGCTATCCGTGTAGATGTTGGCGGCCTTACCCTCGGTCATCTGCAGAGCCCTGGTGAGCACAATAAACTCCGCTTTTTGCGCCAAGGTTCCGGGGGGCAGGGCTGCCTTTTAGAGCTCCTGCTCAGGAGAGACCATCGCAGCCTCTGCATACTTTTTCCCCTTGGCTATGTAGCTGCTCCTGTCTGTAGCACTGCTGGGGGCTGGAAAGTCACTTTTGGGTCATTGAGAAGGAGGGTCTGATACCCCATTACTCAGGCGTTTGTCCTTGACCAGGAGGGCTGTAGCAGAAATTGTCCAGGTGAGCTGGCCCTGGAATCCCTCCTGTGGGTCAGACCACTCAAAAACAAAGAGAGGCTGAGACTCCCTTACCAGAGGTATGCAGAAAAATGGTATATGGTATAGGATGGTATACACAGTCCTCTTGGGGCCCAGGAGGGAGAGTAGGGTATAGGGGTTAGGCACAGTCAGATGGATATCTTCTGATCCCCTCCTTTGCTCCCCAGGGGAGGGGGTACTGCCGAACATGAATAGCCATAGTAGTCACTTTTCACTGTACCAGTACTGGAGGCCGTCCCTCGGCCAGGCCAGGAGGCTTTCCCTCTGCCCAGATTTTGGGAAACTTGACCTGCAGGGTTTGGAGAAGGCCTCCCTCTTCTGTCTCTTCCGGTTTTGAGACTGGCTCGTAAAGGAGGTGTTCATCCCCTGCTGCCACAACCATCTGCACAGTGGTTGCCCCAAAGTCTTTCTGTGCCATTTTCCCCTTGTACCCAGGTTTCCTCTCCAGATAGTTTTTCCATAGGCCTTAGCAACAATGAAAATTGGGCTCCCGTGTCCATCAAAAAGTCTATTGATTTTCTCTCCACCTTAACTCTAACCCGAGCTTCAGTGAGGGGTTCCAAACCACGGCCCCTTCAGTCTTTGGTGGCCAGCATTGCCGTTCTTTTTTAGGATATTCCCTGGCAGTGTCCTTTCTCCTTGCAGTAAGCACACTGATCTTAATCTAAGTCTTAACTTTTGCTTTCTCCACATTTAAGCTTTTTCTTCCATTGACCATCTCCTATCTGCCTTTTCCTTTTCCACTGGCCTCTTCCCGCTTCATGTAATGCCAAAACCTTAACTATTTTTCTAGTCTGCCTTTCATCCCCCTGTTGTTGATCACCTCTTCTGCTGTGCTCACTAATTCAGCCAAGTTTTACTTATGTCTGAGGCTGACTGGCTAGTAAAGGCCAGGTTAATTGCTCTCTGGTTTTTGGGTGCCTCAGGGTCGATCGGGCTGTACATTTTACAGGCTTCAATAAGCCTTTCCATAAAAGCCCCTGGGGACTCATCCTTACTTTGAGTCACCACTCTAATCTTGGATAAATTTATGCACCTCCTTAGAGTTGCCCGGAGACCCCCAACAGAGCCTGGTGGTAGAAATGGAGACTCTCCCTACCTTTACATGAACTCCTTGCAGATGAAACTCGTTTTGCAAGACAATCACAATTGTAAAAACCCAGAAACAGGCATTGCCAATGATCCAATTTGAGAGTTACCACAACAGGATTGATAAGGAAACTTAGTTATTCTATGACACACAACATTTCCATAGTCAGGACACTTAGTGATGATCTTGTACTAGTACATTAAAACTTTAGGTAGGGCACATTACCTCCAGAATAGTTACAGCATCCATTCAATTGTAACCCAAGACTTCTCATTTGTTTAACAGTACTTCCCAAGTGACTTAGCAAACTAAATAAAAGGCCTAATAAATTAAGAAGACTTCATTTATGATTTAAATCTCAGGAAGTATGGTAAAACCTTAGAGTTTTCTTTTTAAAATTTTTTAAAAATATTTTATTTATTTGACAGAGAGTGAGAACACAGGCAGGCAGAGAGGCAGGTGGAGAGAGAGAGGAGGAAGTAAGCTCCCCACTGAGCAGAGAGCCCAATGTGGGTCTCAATCCCAGGACCCTGAGATCATGACCTGAGCCGAAGGCAGAGGCTTTAATCCATTGAGCCACCCAGGCACCCCAAAACCTTAGAGTTTTAAAGCACAAGCCTAAATAGGATTAAGGATTTCAAAGAGGTGATAAATGCAAATCACAGAAACTGGTTTCTCCGGACAGGCAAAGAGAGCAACTATTTACAGTTTCTTCTCAAGAGCAGACCAACAATGGGAGAAAATCTTGCCTTTTGAAAAAAAGAGAAAGCAGAGTTTCAATTTTATACTTTAAAACCCATTCATTTCAATCTTGATCCATGCCGACCACATTTAAAATTCCGTTCCAAAGTTGTCCCTCACAAACCTTTTTACAACTTTCCTTTGCATTTGGATTTTGTCCCACAACCATTTTTTTTCCCAAACCACCATTTCATTTAGGACAAAATTACCTTCTTTCACCTTCAACAAAAATGCATTCCTGTTCTTCATCTTTTTTACATATCTCCTACTTTTCCACATACAGAGTTGCTTCCCTTATTTCCATCAGTCTTAGTTACAGTCAGCAGAATTTTGCATTCTTTAGAAACTTTAATCTCCAGTGAAAACTAAGGAGTAATTGTAAATGTTACACCAGAATTCAGTCTTCCACGTTGGGCCACCCGCCCAAGCCTCCTGCTGACGCTGGGCTGAGCCGCCGGGGCCCGGGAGCCTCCTCGGCCAACGACACAGCGGCGCTTTCGGCATCGTGGGCCCGGGCGCTCCGGGAGCCTCTGGCGTGGGCTCCGACACCCACACGTGGCCTACCTCGCCTCAGCCGTGGCCATTTCGTTCCCGCGGGCCTACGGGCCCCCGCAGCTTTGGCCGCGATGCAGCCCATTCAGGCTCCATAGCCGAAGCGGTGGAGCCATACAGACACACTCACACACTCAGGCACTCGTCACACTCAAACAGGTTGGACACCCCCCCGGGTGCCCCATTAGTCCCCCTGACTAATGGGAGATGATCAGGCTCCCCTTCCGTCAAATAGGACGGGTTTTCAGACACGACTGCCTAGACTAGGGGACTCAAACCCCCGGTGACCGCCTAGCTCAGGGGGACCACAAACCCCCTGGCAACCACAGATAGGGATTTTCTCGGTCCCCTGAGAATATTCTTCCAACTCCATGGAAGCAAAACCAAAAGTTAGACAATGGCCTCACGCCTACCCGCCTCATCTTACACCGAGGAGATTCCACATCCCTCATTTCAGACCGAGGGGATTCCACATCCCTCCAGAGAGGATTGGAACGTCTTCCCAACCCTCCAGCCCTTGTCCACTAGTGCATCAACCTAGACCACATCAGGCACTACCAGAATACCAATAATGAGCTCACAGAATGGGCGCCTGGGTGGTTCAGTGGGTTAAAGCCTCTGCCTTCGGCTCAGGTCATGATCTCAGGGTCCTGGGATCAAGGCCCACATCAGGCTCTCTGCTCGGCAGGGAGCCTGCTTCCTCCTCTCTCTCTGCCTGACTGTCTGCCTACTTGTAATCTCTCTCTGTCAAATAAATAAATAAAATCTTTTTAAAAATAAGCTCACACAAGAGAGACAGAGAACAGACAGACAGACACCTACTGTGGCCAGTCAGGCTCTTTGGGTCGGGGGTCCCTCGAGGGTCCTGGGGATCCCGGACGAGCCCCCAAATGTTATACCCAGATTTTGAGATTCCCCAAAGACCACCAGGGACTCGCTAAGGCCGATGCAAAAGCAAAGAGCCTTTATTCGAGCTAGCTCAGGCTCAGTCTCCCACACCCACCAACGCAGTGGCGAGATGCAGAGAAAAAGCGTGGTTTTCAGAAGCGCATTAGTTTTATAGCAGGCGGGTGGCAATAGGTGGCATGATGTCCGTGGCTTATACTGATTGGCCTAGCGTCATTTGTGTAAGGCAGGCTAGGCCAGGGTTGGGCAATATTCGCAAGCATTTTTTCTGGGGAGGGCTCAAGCTGGGGGTTTACACAAGATGGAGGGCGCAGCACACTTCTGGGGAGGGGTCAAGCTGGGGATTTACACAAGATGGAGGGCACAGCACACAAGATGGAGTCAGTCTTATTCTGCCCTTTCAGTCTCCAAGTATCTGAGGCAGGGAAATTTCTGGGAAAGAACATTTAAGAAAGAGTTGCAGCAGACTGAATCTATGTTTATCTGGGTGGCGGTACTGAACTCACATCAAATTTTTTTTTTAAGTAAGCTCCACGTGAGCTTGAATTCATTACCCTGAAATCAAGACCCAAAGTGAAATCAAGAATCGGATGCTTGGGCGCCTGGGTGGCTCAGTGGGTTAAAGCCTCTGCCTTCAGCTCAGGTCATGATCTCAGGATCCTGGGATCAAGGCCCGCAACAGGCTCTATGCTCAGCAGGGAGCCTGCTTCCTCCTCTCTCTGCCTGCCTCTCTGCCTACTTGAGATCTCTCTGTCAAATAAATAAATAAAATCTTAAAAAAAAAAGAATCGCATGCTTAACCAACTGAGCCACCCAGATACCCCCACATCAATTCTATTACAAAGACACTGCCTTCTGAATTAATGTTTCATGATATTGATAAATACAAAATATCTTTTTTTAAGATTTTATTTATTTGAGAGAGAAAGAGAATGTAGGGGGTGGGGCACATAGAGGGAGAGGGAGAAGCAGGCTTTTGGCTTAGCAGGAAGCCCAACACAGGGATCAATCCAAGGACCCTGGGATCATGGGATCATGACCTGAGCCAAAGGCAGCCACTTAACTGCCTGAGCCACCCAGGCGCCACACAAAATGTTATTTCAACAAATATTTCTTGAGAACCTACTATGTGGCAGGCACTGCCCCAGGAGCTGAGAAAAGAAAAAAAATCCCTTATCCCATTGCTTAAATCAGTTCACAACTATTTAACATAAATAATTTGTATGTCAAGTTAAAAGAATGATACTTCAGGGGCGTCTGGGTGGCTCAGTTGGCTAAGCGACTGCCTTCAGCTCAGGTCATGATCCCGGGGACCTGGGTTCGAGTCCCACATAGGGCTCCCTGCTCGGCAGGAAGCCTGTTTCTCCCTCTCTCACTCCCCCTGCTTGTGTTCCCTCTCTTGCTGTGTTTCTCTCTGTCAAATAAATAAAATCTTAAAAAAAAAAGAATGATACTTCAGAGGGTTGTTGTGTGTTTTAAATGAGATGATTCCTATCATGCTAATAGCTCAATAAATGATCAGTAAATGGAAAGGGGTGGGGGCTCTTAAGAACTCCTCTGCACCTCCCAAGTGTAACCACCAGGTGTCAGGATCCCCTAGCTAAACCCTATCAGGTCAAGGGTGACTAGGTTGTCTACCCTCTCCAAACACCAGCGGAAGAAGCAAAGGACGTTGAGGCGACTCTTCTCCCCTCCCCTATTCCTAATCAGAGATACTTAGGTGCAGACATCTCTTAGTACCCATCTTAGGTGAGAACGTGTGTGCCTACAGAGTGAGCCAAATCCAAAGCATTCTGCCATCTCCGTGAGACACCACAATTTGGAAATGACCAAGATCCTGTCACGGAGAAGCAGAAAAGGGATATTCAAGGCAAAGAGGAGCAAAGCGAAGCAGATCCAGGGAGAGAATGAAGTAGGAGGAGGAAAGAAGACACTGAGACAGAAAGATAAAACTTATCTTCCTCAATCACCTCTCCAGGGCCTCATTCATTTGCTAGAGTCCTCTCATTTAAGCCACCAGCAACCCGAAACCCCTACCTCCCAGCCTCCTGCCACACGTCAAATCCCTCCTCCCCCTCCTTTTTTTTAACGTCAAATCCCTTTTTAATCCTTGTAATCCCACTGATTCTCTAGCTGGCTTTCTCCTGGATCTATTTCAGAGAGAAGCTTTAGAGTCCCTGGCAAAGAACTCCTCATTCTCTTTTAGCCCACATAATTTCCACTTTGTATCTGAGCTGCCATATTTTTCCAGACTTCCCTTTTCTCCTCATTAGAAGCTCTATTTCCATTTTTTGAATGATGCCTTACCCCCCCCTTACAATAGCCTCTTTGACTTTGCCAACTAACCCAGCTGCATATTTTATGTCCCAAGGGCCTAGTATTTTTGATCACTGGCATACATTTTCTCAAGCTTCTAATACGTTATATTGAAAACAGTCCACAGGCTTCCTGTGGGTTATTGAATTTTTCAATGTTAGTCTTAATTTTTCTTAATGCCTTATAACATGTGGCATACCCAAACAGGAATGGGCCTTGTTCAGATACCATCCCGAAGTAGAAGTGTTGACTTTGTGTGCTCTCTCTGGGCAGAAACCTTGCTGTGACTGTTATTTAGAGCCAACCACCAGTTAAGAGCTCTTTCCTTAACGCAGAGAGCTTTGCTTAGGAATTTCTAAAGAAAACCCGAAGACCTGAGAAAATGGAGCCTCTGCTCTAGAAAGGACAAAATAATAAAAAGTAAAATACCGCAATTGACATAGTAGCCAAACTTGTAAACTATCACTAATCCCTTCTCTCCCTTGGCAGTGTGGCAAAGGGACATGAATCTATTTCCAGGACAACATAAAGATTCTAGGAACTAACCTAATATATCCAGTTACCTAAAAAAAACTGAACTTGGATTTCGTCAAATCATGATCGATCCCGGTCAATGCCAGATCACGCAGGAGAGGCCTGAGTCCTTGCATTCACCCAAGGCCACCTTGCATTCACCCAAGGCCACCTTCTAGCCATTGTCAATAGAGAAATAGCCTTACTATGGCAATAGCTCTCCCGTGCTGACATTGCACATATCCACAAAGGCAAAGGCTTGAACTGTCTGAGTTGGGGCGGAATGCCTTGTGAGCTTCCTGAAACACAAGAGCACAGGAGGTTACCTGTAAGGAGGTCATCTCCCACTCAACTACCTATCTTTCCTGTGAAGCTGTCATGAGATGGTTTCTCATCACCTCCCTGTTTTTGATAGGATATGAAGCTGTCTGTGCTATGCCTTCGGAATAGAGCTGCAGAATATAAAACCCCTTAGTGGCAGGCTAGAATGGGCTCTTCGGCCATACTGAAACACCCTTGTTTTGGTGTTGTCCTTTTTAGTATATGGAACAAGGATCTGTGGGGAGCAGGCATCTTAGGCTTACTTTTCTTTTTGCTGTCTACTTAATAAAATGTCTAAGTCTAGAAGTGACTTTCTGTCTCTTTACCAACCAAATCAGTCAGGCTTTGGCCTTGTCTTGTAAGCTTGGGAAGCCTTGAGCCATTCCACACAGCCAAGCTGTGATTACACCCAAAGCATGATGGGCTGGGACTACCATTGATTCTGCTGACAAGGTCTGCATCCTTCTACCCAGTGAAAGCTGTTGCTGTTTCTGACACTAAGTGAGGAGCCTAGAAACTAATTGGCTCCCCTTTTTAAAATGTTGTAAAGCCAAATGTAAGGACATTCCACAAAGCAATTTGCCTAGGCTCTTCAAGAGTCAATGTCCTGAAAGGCACACACACACACACACACACACAAAGGCTGTGGAATTTTCTGGAGACTAAACGAAGTGACAACTAAATACGGTCTGTGACATTTGAGTGGATTCTAGATGGAGTTTTAAACACCTCTAAAAGACATCACTACAATAATTGGGGATATTTGAAAATGGATTATAAATCAGATAATAGCATTATAACAAATGTTAAAATGTCTTCAGTGGGATCATTGTATTGTGGCTATGTAGAAGAACGCTTCTGCTTTAGGAAACACATGCTGTGCTCACTTCAGTGGCACATATACTAAAATTGGAATGATACAGAGAAGATTGACCCTGGCCTCTGCACAAGGATGACATGCAAATTCGTGAAGCATTTCATATTTTTAAAGGTCTTTATTTAAAAAAAAGAAATACATGCTGAAGTATTCAGGGAGTCCATGCAATTTATTCTCAAATGATTCAGGAAAAAAATAATGCATATTTACACATACATAAAACAAACGTGGCAACATGCTGACAATCGATAAAGGGTGTATAGGTATTCGTTGTATGATTCTTACAATATCTTAAATATTTCAAAAAAAATTAGAGGGAGGAACCATGCTGCAAAGAACTTTTTGCACATATCTTATTAAGCACATGAAACTCTAGGTTATATACTAATAGTGGAATTTCTAAGTCCAAAATATGAGAATTTCTAGCTATATTCAATGCTGCTAAATTACTCTCTAAGGTGGTCGTACCGATTTCTACCTACATCACGTTTTACCACACCTTCACACAACACTGTCAGTTCTCATCTCTGCCAATCTGATAAATGTAAGATAGTATCTCATTACTGCTTTTTTCCTAACATTTTAAGAATATTTTATTTATTTATTTGACAGAGATATAGATCATAGGTAGGCGGGGGGGGGGGGACAGGCTCCCTGCGGAGCAAAGAGCCCTATGTGGGGCTCAATCCCAGGACCATGAGATCCTGACCTGAACCAAAGGCAGAGGCTTTAACCCACTGAGCCACCTAGGTGCCCCTTTTCCTAACATGTTATTACAAAAAGAAATTTAAACATAAAGTTTAAAAAGTTATACAGTTTGGGTGGTGGCTACATGAGCATTTTGTCATATTTGCTTTATCATGTATCTATCCATCCCTCCATCATATTGTTATGTATTTGAAAGTAAATTGATAACATCTTTATACTTCACCTAAACACTTCAGCATGCGTATTATTGACAAGAGTTCAACATTGGCTTACATATTTTTAAGGTAAAATATATACACAGTGGAATGCCCAAACCATGAATATGTATTTGCTGGGTTCTAACAAATGCACACACACAGCTAACCCATACCTCTATAAAAATGCAGAATATTACCATCACCTAATTACCCTTCAGGCCAACTCCTGCTCCCACTTCCCCCAAGTAACCACTGCTCTGACTGTTTTTTCTATGATCAGTTTTGTCTCTTCTAGATATAATATGCACTCTTTTCTGGACAATTTCTTTCACTCAGCATGTTTTTGAGATTAATACATATGGTTGCCTCTATCATTAGTTTGTTCTTTTTTTAAAGACTTTATTTATTTGAGAAAGAGAGAGGGAGAAGGCACAAGCAGGGGGAGCAGCAGAGGGAGAGAGGGAAACAGGCTTCCCGCTGAACAGAGAGCCTGATGTGGAACTCAATCCTAGGACCCCAGGACCATGATCTGAGCAGAAAGCAGATGTTTTAACTGACTGAGCCCCCCAGGCAACCCTAGTTTGTTCCTTTTTGTCACTGAGTAGAATTCCATTGTCTGAATATGGCACAATTTGTCAATTCATTTTTCTGGTGATAGACACCTTGTCTCTTTTCAGTTTGGGGCTATTATGAATAAGGCTGTTATGAATATTCTTGGCAAGTATTTTTTTTTAAAGATTTTATTTATTTGACAGAGAGAAACACAGCCAGAGAGGGAACACAAGCAGGGGGAGAAGCAGGCTTCCCACCGAGCAGGGAACCCGATGTGGGACTTGATCCCAGGTCTCCGGGATCATGACCTGAGCTGAAGGCAGTCGTCCAACCAACTGAGCCACCCAGGCGCCCCAAGTATTTTTGCATATATATGTTTTCATCTCTCTTGGGTTTTCATTGTTTGTTTTTTTATAAAGATTTTATTTATTGACAGGGAGAAACACAGCTAGAGAGGGAACACAAGCAGGGGGAGTGAGAGAGGGAGAAGCAGGCTTCCCACCGAGCAAGGAGCCCGATGTGGGACTCGATCCCGGGTCGCCGAGATCATGAACTGAGCCGAAGGCAGTCGCTTAACCAACTGAGCCACCCAGGCGCCTCGGGTTTTCATTGTTTTAACCTTCATGTCTCTGGTTACTAGTGAAATTGAACATGTTTTCTTTTTTTTTTTAAGTTTATTTACATAATCTCTACATCCAATGTGGGTCACATGTTCTTCCAATTGAGCCAGCCAAGCACCACACACATACTTTCATATTAGCCATATTTTACTGTATATATTATCCACTTTTATCTTTTGCTCATTTTTCTGTTAAGCTCTTTGTCTTTAATCTTTTTTCTTTATGAAGCAGCTCTAGGGACACCTGGGTGGCTCAGTCAGTTGGGCATCTGACGCTTGGTTTCAGCTCAGGTCATGATCTTATGGATCGAGAGATGGAGTCCTACAGCAGGCTCTGTGCACAGTGGGGAGTCTGCTTGAGATTCTCTCTCTCCCTTTCCCTCTCCTTCTGCCCCTTCCCCCAAGCATGCTTTCTCTCAAATAAATAAATCTTTTTTAAAAAGCAGCTCTTTTTTAAGTTTTATTTATTTAAGTCACCTCTACACCCAACATGGGGCTCGAACAACCCCCAAATCAAGAGTGACATCCTCTTTTGACTGAGTCACCCAGGCACCCCAAGAAGCAGCTCTTTCTATTCTGGATGCTAATTACATACTTCTTTTTTTAAAAAATTGTATTTATTTATTTGACAGAGAGAAACACAGCTAGAGAGGGAACACAAGTAGGGGGAGTGAGAGAGGAAGAAGTAGGCTTCCCACTGAGCAGGGAGCCCGATGTGGGGCTCAATCCTGGGACTCCACGATCATGACCTGAGCTAAAAGCAGACATGTAACAACTGAGTCACCAAGGGGCCCCACTAATTACGTATTTCTTATATGTTGTAAATATCTTGCCTCTTCTCTTTGTTTATGGTGCCTATTCTTATGTAGAAGTTTTAACATCTTTAACACGGTCAAATTTACTATTTTTTTTTAGTTGTACTTTATTCATCTTGTCTAGGACAGTGATCTTCAGTCTAGGGTATATATTCCCTGAAGGTATATGAAGACTTTTAAGGTGTTTAAGACTATGAATGGTTTTGAAGGAATTAATTTCTACATCCTCAAATGCCATATGTATTCTTTCCTAAAAGTAAAATATTTCCTAATGCCTGGGTGGTGGCCTCACTCTGGGTCTCCTTTTACACCCTTCCTTTCACAAATGCCTATATCCCTTTTCCCCAGTCTGAATCTTAGTATTGTTCATTCCCCTAAGTATAAAACGTTTGGTGAGCCAAACAAAGGGGCAAATCAAGATATTAGTGTTAAAAGTGTACATACTGTAGTTATATGAAATTATAGAACAGGGAAACTGAATTCCCAGTGAAAAGTCAGTACAGTAGCTGACTCTAGGGTGGGAATGAAGATTGACTACTTCAAACAAAAAAACACAGGAGCAAATAACATGCACTTTCAAGTTTTTAGGAGTGAAGTATATTGATGTCTGAAACTTGCTTTAAAATGCATAAAAACATAACATGGGTTAATGGAAGGTATAGGGGTCCAGCACAGGCTGCCCCAAGATGGGCTACTTTTTATAAAGATTATTTTGAGTTGAAAGTAATCAAAATCCAGGAGATGTGGGAAAAGCTCTCTGGGGCCCCCAAAAATGCCTAAATTTACATTGGAAAGCAGAGCCTGTACCAGGAAGAGAGCTTTCTTTTTTTTTTTTTTTTAAAGATTTCATTTATGGGCGCCTGGGTGGCTTAGTCCTTGGGCGTCTGCCTTCCACTCAGGTCATGATCCCAGGGTCCTGTATTCATCCATCCTTATGTACATTGGAGGGGAAAAAAATCCAGCTCATTCTAGGGTGCATTTCCAATAAAATTTGACTTTTATGTTTTTCATTCATTTATCAAAATGCATAAAAATGTTTTGAGCGTTTTTATACCAATAATAACAGTTACAAATAATTCAATCCAGAGAAATTTTTTTTAAAGATTGTATTTATTTATTTGACAGAGAGAGATCACAAGTAGGCAGAGAGGCAGGCAGAGAGAGAGGAGGAAGCAGGCTCCCCACCGAGCAGAGAGCCCAATGTGGGCCTCCATCCCAGGACCCTGAGACCATGACCTGAGCCGAAGGTAGAGGCTTTAATCCACTGAGCCACCCAGGCACCCGAGAGAAATATTTTAATAGCTAAATAATGTTTATAGGACATTTGCCAAAAATTGCTTTATATTCACATTTTGCTGTAAAGAAACATGATAGGGTGATCAATAAAGGACTTTTAAAGATTTATTTATTAATTTATTTGACAGAGAGAAACACAGCCAGCGAGGGAACACAAGCAGGGGGAGTGAGAGAGGGAGAAGCAGGCTTCCCGTCGAGCAGGGAGCCCAATGTGGGACTTGAACCCGGGTCTCCGGGATCATGACCTGAGCCGAAGGCAGTCGCTTAACCAACTGAGCCACCCAGGCGCCCCAATAAAGGACTTTTAAATATAAAAATATATCACATTAAGATAAAATTCTATGGGGAGAGGTGGAACGGAAAAAATGAATTAAAGATAAAAATAGATATAAAATTTTCTGGCTATTAAAGAAGAGCTTATCCCTTTAATTTTCAAATGGATGACAGTGGGTATCAAATCACTATGGTATTTAGATTTCATTTAAAATAATGATAGATTTGGTTTTTATGTCACCATTTATAACATATTGGAAATTATATCATTTGTAAATATATTAACTTAGAATGAAAACATTTTAATGTCACATTAAACATGTAAAAGTGGATCCACAATTTTTCAAAATTCTTTGAGGGATATGAGACCAAACAGCATGAAAACTACTGGTCTAAGAAATCATTTCCTACCCTATAATGAAATTACACTCTCTTGTATTTTTTAAATATTTTTTTAAAGATTTTATTCGCTTATTTGAGAGAGAAAGCAGAAGCAGGGACGATGAGCAGAGGGAGAAGCTGGCGGGGAGCCTGACAACAATGCGGGGCTTGATCTAGGACCCTGGGATCATGACCTGAGCTGAAGGCACACACTTAACTGACTGGACCACCCTCTCTTCTATTTTCTTTAAAAATGTCAAAGTCTCGGGGCACCTGGGTGGCTCAGAGGGTTAAGCCTCTGCCTTCGGCTCAGGTCATGATCTCACGGTCCTGGGACTGAGGCCCACATCGGGCTCTCTGCTCAGCAGGGAGCCTGCTTCCCCCTCTCTCTGCCTGCCTCTCTGCCTACCTGTGATGTGTGTGTGTGTGTGTGTGTGTGTGTGTGTGTGTGTGTGTGTGTAATAAATAAATAATCTTAAATTTTTTTTTTAATTTAAAAAATGTCAAAGTTTGGGGGTACCTAGGTGACTCAATCAGT
>PITA01016331.1:0-46962 GCA_004023965.1 Spilogale gracilis
TTTTTTTTTTTTTAAAGATTTTATTTATTAGACAGAGAGAAACACAGCCAGAGAAGGAGCACAAGCAGGGGTAGTGAGAGAGGGAGAAGCAGGCTTCCCACCGAGCAGGGAGCCCGATGTGGGACTCGATCCCGGGTCTCCAGGATCATGACCTGAGCCGAAGGCAGTTGCTTAACCAACTGAGCCACCCAGGCGCCCCTCCCTAAGAAATTTCTATTTAAAAATTTTAGATTCTCCGCTGAAAGTAGTAGTTTGGGTGCCTGGGTTGCTCAGTCAGTGAAGGCTTGCCTTTGGCTCAGGGTCCTGGGATCGAGGCTCATATTGAGGAGCCCCTGCTCAGCGGGGAACTTGTCTCTCCCTCTGCCCCTCCCCTTGCTCATGCTCTCGCTCCCTCTCTCTCTTGAAAAAAAAAATCATTAAAAAAAAAGAAAGTAGTAGTTTTTAATCTACCAAATATTGATCACTGCACTTAAAATATATACTTTATTTTAAACTGCTACCATTAGATACTGTGTATTTAAAATACTACCATTCAAGGTTCAGAAGAACCAGTAGCCTTTTGCTGTACTCTCAAATAAGTCACAAATCATATATACCTTCTTCCCATCATGTGTAAAATTAGATCTGGCATTATTCACTTCTTCAGAGGTGGCTAATTGATTAAGAATAATGAAAATCTTTATCACGACAGGCTGATACTGAGCTGTTGTCTGCTCAGCCTAGACAGCAGACCATTTTTAGTTTAGAGTCAGAAAGAAAATGTATCTGAAGTGTGATATTGTGAAGAATGGGTTTTGCGTTCATGCAGAATTGGTCTGAGTCTTGGCTTCACCATGTACTGGCTCTGTGACCACTGGTATTTTATTTAACTTCTCTGTGCTTCAGTTTATTCATCCATAAAAATACAGATAATAGTATGTCCCTTAGTGTTTTTTAAGAGAATTAAATAAATAACATTGTCTGATCTGGTATGTCTGGAATTTAGTGGCTTGTTATTGTGGGAGATGTTTTGTTTTGTTTTTTGAAGATTTTATTTATTTGACAGAGAAAAACACAGCTAGAGAGGAACACAAGCAGGCAGAGGGAGAGAGAGAAGCAGGCTTCCTGCCGAGCAGGGAGCCTGATGAGGGGCTTGATCCTGGGACTCTGGGATCATGACCTGAGCCAAAGGCAGACACTTAATGACTGAGCCACCCAGGTGCCCCTGTGATGGTGTTTTAAAGTATATTTCCTGAAGGATATTCTCTCTCATTCCTGTTCCACAGAGACCCCTCCCAGAGACAGTGCAAGGTTGGAGCCATAGTTAGATTGCAATGGTTCTTAAGGCCAGCTGCACTTTTGAGTTACTTCTGCATTTTCAGACCTCACAATGACAGGCCACATCCCAGAGCAATTCAGTCAAAGTCTCTGGACGTAGAGTCCAAGCTCAGCAGGGAATTCTAATTTGCAACTGGGAGTGAGGGTCAGTAGGTCAGAGGAACCATGGATATGAATTTGGATGATGTGATGGTTAATGTAATGTGCCAATTTAATAGGGCCATGGGATGCTCAGACATTTGATTGAACATTATTTCCTGGTGTGTGTGTGTGTGTTGTGTGTGTGTGTGAGAGAGAGAGAGAGAGAGAGAGAGAGAGAGAGAGAGAGTTTTTGGATGAGATTAGAGCTAGAGACTGAGTAAAGCAGATTGCCCTCCTGAATCTGGGTGGGTACTATCCAATCTCTTGAGGGTCTGAACAGAACAAAAGGGCAGAGGTAGAATTTGATCTGTGCTGGACTGAGTGAGCTGGGACATTGTTTTCTCTCATACTCCTACTGGGATTTACACCATTGGCTCTCCTGGTCCTCTGGCTAGGGTATGCCACCAGATTTCCTCAGTTTCTAGCCTGCAGAGAGCAGACTGTGGGACTTCCCAGCCTCCATCATTATGCCAGCCAATTCCTTACATCACTTTACATACATGTATACATCTAGTATGTGCATGTGTGTATGAATATATTTCATCTACATCTATATATACTATTGGCTATGCTTCTCTGAAGAACCCCAATACAGCCAGCATTCTTATGATCCTTTGTGCTCTCCAAATTTGAGAAGACAATCTATTCTTCTCTGTTAAGAAACAGGAACCTCCATTTTCCTAAAAACAGTAATTATAGTTGGGTATCACCCTAGACTCAGTCTCGGGTGGAAGGATTTGGCCAAACATATTTGTATAAATATATGTACAGTATAATATAACTATATAGTTATTTAGTGGGTAAGCATAAATTAAGTCATGTCTATATTATAGGACCACTCATGGATATTTATATATTTCATATGGGTATATTAACTCATTGCGGCCGTTACTTTTTTTGATGCAAAAATTTTCCTATCTTTGGCCAGTAGAAAACCCTTCATGTTGGCTCTCGTATTATTTTAATATGACCTAATAGTCTTTGATAGCTCTTATCCAACGTTAACTACTATTATTATTAGCTATACTTATTGGTACAGGGCCTGTCATATTCTTGAAAATGAAGGCTGTGACTAAAATAGAGTCTGAGAAATAATGACGTTTAAAACAGCAAGTTAAGTTTTTATACAAATGCCAGTGGGTTATGAGAGGAGTAAAATAATAAAGAAAGGCTTAAAAAGGGCACACATTGTCATCTCATGCTATACTTACAGTCATAAAGGATTTTTTTAACCACTTCCTTACCAAGTCAATCACCTTTATAACAAAGTCAACATTGTATTTGTTTCCTGTAGATTTTATAAGTTCCCAGAAGTTTCCTGGTAAGCCCGTGTATTAAAAAGAGCAGGTGACATCAAGGCCAAATGCATGTTCCTGACATAAATAGCAGGAAGTCTATGAAGTGTTTGTTGTAAGAGTAGGACTAAAGCACATGCTTGAATATCTATAAGCACAATATGTCCCAGAGCACTATACAACACCTGTGTAGAACAGCTAAGCCATATGTTTCTGAAATCATACTTTAAAAATTACTATGTAGACGTCAAGAAGGAAAATGCACATTTGCATAAAAAATAAACGTGTTTGCTATTAACATAACTCTTCATGGTTTTTTCAAATCTTTTTTAATTGTAGCAAGTTTTTATCTTGTAGTATATGTCAAAATGTCTTCTAAAATCTAGAATACTATCAAAAGGATGATATTAAAATTTCTATATGGTATTGGAATTCAGCCAGCACGTCTTCAATGCAACTCATCGAATTTAGTATTAAAAACTCCATGGGTCACAAAAGAGCCAATGTTAGGTCTATTAGCCTTTTGCATTTGCTTAGCCTCACGTGAAGAACTGTCTACTTTTTCAGCCAAAGGCTTATTAACATTATGTTAAGGGGGGATGTGATATCTGTGTGTAGGTTTAGGGTTAGAGTGGGCAGGAAGGGGAGGTTGGGGAGGGACATGTCTTCAGTCTGCTACATGTCATTATGAACTTCCTACCTTGAATGTGTAACAGACAAGAGGAAGATTTAAAAGTTAGAATAAATGGAAATACTAACTTTAAAAATATCACAAAGAAATGCAGGATTGTATTATTAGTATTTGACACTTGCTGTCCCAGTGGTTTGATTTATGGTACTTCTGGAACTATGATTTAATTTAACTGAAAGGATCATTTAACTGAAAGACTTCTTACAACTTATTTCCAAATTGAGGTCTTCTTTGAGCCTATTTTATATGACTAGCTTAGACACTGATAATTAGTAACATTCACTTGTAAGACATTATTCAATAAAGCAGTGAATATAGTAAATTGATATAGTAAAGTAGTGAATAGCATTTTGTTTCTATAATTAGGTAAAAAAACCAAATTTCATTTAGTAGCCATTAATTTGCTGAGTAAACCTCCTATTCACAGTTAACATGAAAGAAAACATTCATATGACTCCGGTCAAAACATTATGACCTCTTGGTTAATTAGGGTCCAAATTACTGGGGTGGTTCCATATGAGTACAATGAGACGCTCTGTATAAATCTTTGATGGAATAAGTCTGGGATACGCTTCACAACTCACGTCTCTCTTGGAGATTCACAATGTACATAGCACACCAAAAGACTATTCTAAGATATTCTGTAATAACAAAGCCTATTGAACTCATTGTTTCCCAAACTTAGTTGACTATGGCTCTTTTTTTCCAAGGAAAACCTATCATTATTCTGGTAAAACACGTTGGCTTCCCTATGCTCCCTAATTCCATGGCCAGTCCCGTGCATCACGAGGTCTCTAAGCCAGCCTTGGCAGTCCCCAGTGGCAGATCGGTGATGCACAATCTGGTCAGGGAGACCTAAGAAGTTCACTTAGGGGCTCTTCCTTGATTTAAAAAAAAAAAAAAAAAAAAAAGGTGGTGGCACGGAGAGAACTTTTTATTATGCTTTGGATGCTATTACCTGGAAAACAAGATGCCTCTAAAGGTTGTGGCATATTTCAATCAGGAAGGGACACACTTGAGGTCAAAGGCTGAGGGAATTGAGGGATAAAAGAGCTTGGATCTCTGATGGAATGGTTGAATCCTAAGTCAGTTTAATGACAGCTTGTCATTTATTTTATTTTATTTTTTTAATTTTTATTTATTTGACAGCGAGAAACACAGCCAGAGAGGGAACACAAGCAGGGGGAATGAGAGAGGGAGAAGCAGGCTTCCTGCCAAGCAGGGAGCCCGATGTGGGGCTCGATCCCGGATCTCCGGGATCATGACCTGAGCTGAAGGCAGTCGCTTAACCAACTGAGCCACCCAGGCGCCCCTTGTCATTTATTTCTTATATTTATTTCTTATAAAGGAAATAAATATCGTATAAGCCACTGGGAAATCCTGGCATAGAAATGCTGATTTCCTGTAAGACTGAGCATTCAGTGGGGAAAGGACCCAAGATGGCTTGTTCAGGGCTCAGACCACGGGGATGAATTTACCTACGAGTCTTTCCCAATGCAAGACTGAGCCTGTTGTTCTGATCATGGCAAAGTTGGCCTCATAGCGGTCAGTGTAGCTCAAACAGTATGGGGTATTATCAATCAAAATAGAGTAAATTATGCAGAGGTAAGGAACAACTTTAAAATCTCCATGTTTTCCACAAGAAAACTTTATGTCTTCTTCAAGCTACGTGCTCACTGTGGGCTGCTTTGAGTCATCTACACTCTGGAACCCAAGCTGAGGGAGACTCCCCATCTGGAACAGCTAGTTTTCCCTAACATAAGAGAAAGGTCTGAGGGTTCACGCACTGACAGTCTAAGACTTGGTCCAGAAATAACACCCCCATCTCCCATGGCTCATTAAACAGAACTTGTTACAAGACAGAACTTAACCACAAGGGGGCCAGGAACAGGAAACAGAGAACACCCACCATCAACTGCTATCACTCACATCAGAATGGCTGGCATAGCGATAGAAGTTTCTAGTCAGAAAGTATGTTTGAGTATCTTGGATTCTTTCTGGGAGGTTTGTCTGAGCAAAAATGAGGCCCAGGTTGGTGGCTAGACAATTACAGGGAACTGGATTAGGCATTTGCTAAATGTTAGATAATGTATCAGGATTCTAGCCAAGCAGCCTAAAATTCAGGGCAGCATTCTAGCTCTAGAAGGAAAACTGGAGGGCCGATGAGGCACTTATTCTGGTTCCTACTTGCTGAATGCAGGGTGATAAGCCTTCTAAATGGCTTGAGACAGGACTTTCTGGGGCTAGGTAGGATCAGAGAGATGATTTAAGTCAAGAGAAGCAGGAAGGAGAATTTAACCAACCTATAGCTGAAGGAAAGCCAGAGAGAGTTTCAAAGTCAAATTTGAAGGCAGTAGTGAGACCAGAAATAAGAGAATAAGTAAACAAAGCTCAGGAGGATTGCAGGTGGAATGAAATGTCACATGAGGTGTGGACTTTGACAAATGGCTTAGGAAAAAGTAGTGAACCATGTGAGAGGACTCAACATTTCTCTTGCTTTGTGACTAGCAAAGGATCATGGCACAGTTTTTTTGTTTTTTTTTTTTTAAGATTTTATTTATTTGACAGAGAGAAACACAGCCAGACAGGGAACACAAGCAGGGGGAGTGAGAGAGGGAGAAGCAGGCTTCCCGCCGAGCAGGGAGCTTGATGTAGGACTCGATCCGGGGTCTCTGGGATCATGACCTGAGCCGAAGGCAGTCGCTTAACCAACTGAGCCACTCAGGTGCCCCTCATGGCACAGTTTTAAGGGGTCATGCTGGATTTGACAAATATATATTTATATTTTGGGGAAGAAGTCTATGATTTGGTGAGGCTACCAGGTGCCCAGGGGCTAATGGTAAAAAGATGAATTCCAGACCCACTGGGGCTGGTCTGAACTGGACACATATGGCCTGCTCAGTCTGGGTTACCTCAGAGATGGGGCAGAACTGAATCTTCAGGCAGAAGACATGCAGTACCTAGAGCGTAACAGATCTCAGAAAGGCAGGGCTGGACCTGTTTCTGCTTTCATCATTTCTGGAGAAGCCTTTCCAGACAGACCTACGTTACTGGCATCCTTGGGCCTCCTGAAGTGCCTGTCAACTCTGGTGCTCATTGGCACCTAGCTTGACATTTCTGTGAAATCTGTTTCTATGCATGTCCCCTCCCTCTCGAGCCTAATGCTGGCCTCTCTGTGCATCAACAGGGACTGTTCCAGATCTCCCGACATTGTAAAAGTTCAATAACTGGTTGGGTTGTTGATGATGGAACACAAGATTTATCCACGGAAACCGGATATGATGCTGTCCACCTTGACCTGAAGCAGCGCTTCTAGAAATCTGCTAATGTAAAAATGGACACGTTGAAGAGAAAAACTGGCATTTGCTATACTTTTATTTTATGTCGGGCACGGTGCCAGGCACTTGGAAACATCATCCTATTTATTCCTCACATGAGCTACAAGGCAGATTTTCTTTCCTCCTACATTATAGGAAAAGAAACAGAGACGCAGAGGTTAACTGGCTTGCGGGAGGTCAACATACCGTGTCAATTAGTAAGCGGTGAAGCTGGGGATGTGAAGAAGGACTCAGGGACTCCATGGCTCAAGGCTTTCTCACTTTACCACTCTGCTTGCCAAGAGAAATAACACAGTACTTTGATCAACCAATGAGCATCAGAAGGGGCCTCCAAGATATTTATACTTCTGCTAAAGAAGGGAACCGTGGAGGAGAGAGCAATTAGCAAACTAATGAATCATCCTCTGTTGCACAAATAAGCTAATTGAATTGATTTAGGAAGAAGCAGTGGAGTCCTGCTGCCTCCATGTTCCAGCCATGCAGTCCCAGGCCAGTTACTGAAACTCTCGGAGCCGTGGATTTTGTCATTGTAAGATGGGACACCACCCCTTGCCAGGCCTCCCTCACCAATTTATTACAAGGAGTTGCTGAGGTGAGTATGCGCAATCAATATGAAAACAGCAAAGAAACAGTCAAATGGAAGGTATCCTCACTGGCTTTGTCTAAATATCAGTTACACATTTTCCACATCGGGGAGCCAGGCTGACCCCAGATTTTTAATAGGAAAACACTTCTACTGAAGTCTTCAGGCAGGACTTAAGTAAATAAAAAGTAGGTCCTTAGAAAAACTTATTTTAATACATAATTTTAAATGATCTTCTATGCAGAATGGAAATTGACCGTAAGATTCCGGGTTGTGATAATGATACAGAAAACCTGCATTTATTAGCGGTAGCATTTGTTTCTACGTTACTTTTGTTTCATCACTTCATACAATTGTCAAATATTCAGAAGTACTGGGTAAAAGGTCCTTTTTAGAAAAGTACTTTTTCTTTTTAAGTTCTCCCTCTAGAAACTGGAAAAGAGGGGGGAGAAGCTTTTTTATATTTGACTCCCTCCTGTTACTGTCAATAGCAGTTAAGCACATTTATGGAGACACAAGGCAGCACAAAGATTCCTCTGTGATTCATCAGAAGGCCCATCTTAAGTATAATTACATTACACAGCCCCACTCAGTCATTAGTTCCTTGTTTAGCGACAATGTCCTTCATTTTAAATCCTTTGATGGTAATTATTTGTAACTATGCCCTTGAATTTGGAAAGCCTGTGTATTGTGGCCCTGCTGAACAATGGGTATTTCTAAACTAGGACGCAATTGGCTTCCCCTAAGGACCGTACGGGAAATGGTCTGCAACAACACTGAAAATCTGCAAAAAGGTTTCAGAGCTTGTACTATAATCCAAAACAAAGGTGTGTGGTTATCCGTATGTGTGTGCAATAAAAACCTAAAAGCAACTTGTTAGGTATAAGGCATGACTTTCTTAACCCCTACAGGATGGACCATGGCCCACTTTCAAGTTTGGCACTGCCTAAATGAAGACATATTACCATGTATCATAGTCTGGCCCCAAAGTGAGGTACTTGGGAGAGAGTTCTAGTTCTCCTAGTCTTTGTGCAGGAAAGTATCTCATGTTTGTGTATTTATTCATTTATTGCTGGTATGCTGGCACCGCTCAGGTACGGAGGACACAGACCCTAAGAGAGTCAGTGCCCCATACAAGAGCTCACAGGCCCGTGGCCGGGAGGACAAAGAAACAAAAGCAAAGAACCTGATTATCCTCAAGCCTGGGAGAAATAGCGGACCATGTTAACATTTCAGCCTCCTGGTGACACCCGCTGATTTGGTACTTCCTCCCAGGTGGGAGTCTCCCGGATGTCCTACCGTGTTTTTACTGCTCCCTTTGGAATTTCACCCCTCTATCCCTCTACTTCCCAGTGTAACTGGCAACCACGTGGACGATGTTCTGAATATAAAGTCCAGCACCCAGTCTGGGTCTCCCCAGGGGAGGGCACCCCGTCTGGGTGCTTCGTTCGGACGCCAGCACACTGTGGCCTTGGGTCTGTGGGTTAGGGCAGCTTTGCCACATGTCAGACCATTCTGCCGTCCTTGTCTCTTATTTCCCGCCTCCCTTTCCTTGCTTTTGTTCTCTTGGGCTCTTTTAAAAAAACCACATTTATGTTCTTCACATATGGCAAGGATTTTTGGTCAAAACTGAAAACCTATACAATGTGTTCCTTGGCAAAAGGATTCGTTAAGCAAGGCTGGCTTCAACTTGAAAGAAAAGCTTTCAGTAGGCAGCAAAACAAAACAAAAATCCCACAAACCACTCTGGCCACATTGTAATTCTTATTCACAAAAGCAAAATATACTTCTCCTTCACATGTGTGCATTAAGTAAAGCCCCCTTTCCCAGGGCAAGAAGGTGAGTGTTGGAGTCATTAACATTTTTGTTGTCAAGCTACACATGGTTCTAGAAATCCACATAGACACTTAGGTTTTCCTAACACATTGACTTTATAGAAGGGACCAGAATTATTTTCTTAGGAATCAACCCTCCAGCCAGATGGCCCAAAGGGAAGGCTGTGCAAGCGGTTATTTGTAGAGTGCCTATTATCTGCCATGCACCGTGCTAGGGACCTTACACCTAGGTTTCTCACTGATTCCTTACCACTGACCCTACAAGGTAGGTAGCAGGATCTTCCTGTCCATAGACGGGGAGACTGAGGCCTGGAGGTTAAGAATCTTGCCCAACATCTTTCAGTCCTTCTATCAAGCTACCCTTCACTGTTGAGATACTAGAGGCTTCCTAGTGTTCCAATCATCTTTGCCTCATCTGTGTATGTTTTTTTTTTTCTGTCAAGCAGGGGGAACCCAAGGTCAGGTTTGGCTGGGACAGTAGTTAGCCTTGGAGCATCGGTTTCCCACAGCATGTGCCCTGGAACTAAAGAGTGGGTGCTGGGGGCAGAATTCCTCTCCAGCTGTCACAAAGGAGTGACCCCTGATGTTCTGCCCTGGGGCGAATCTGAAGGGGAATACTATCTCTACCGCTGGCGGTCTCTGGCCAAGCTGCTTCTCCATTCCGAGCCTCACTTTCTCAGCTGGGGTGTGAGGTTGGTGCTGCCTGCCTCTCGGCCCTGGAGTAAGGACGGGAGAGAACACAGAGTCATTCTTCATCCTCCGACCTCCATGTTCCTGCCCTGGGTAGCTAATGCTTTCACTCCTGCTTTGCCAGAGCAGGCCCAGGCCTGTCCCCGTGTCTAAGTCAGTGCCAGTCAGTGTTAGTGGGTGGAGCTGACCTGGCTGTGGTCCTGACCTCCAGCCTGGGTCCTGCTGTTCCCAACTTTTTCCCTGAGGTGCTGAGTCTGATCGGACTCCCCAGCCATCCTCCATCACCACCCCAGGTGCTGGCTGGGGTCTAGCTGAGTGAGCCGGGCTTTCTCCTGCTGCTACACTGGACACCCACACCCACCTTCAACCTGGACCACGTCCAAGATGTCGATATCCTTCAGACACCATAGAATGCCATCATAGAGCCGGCCTTTGCAACTGGGTGGGGTCGTCCTACTCAGTAATTTTTATTGTTGGTATTCTGAGCCTCTCCTAGGTACCAGGCCCTGCAAAAGATAGGTGTGGCCGAGGCAGCTGAGCTGAGTGCCTTATGCATATCATCTCATTGACTCCTCACTGTCATCCTGTAAAGTATGTACTATTAATATCTTCATTTTAAAAATAAGGGAGCTGAGTCTTAGGAACATAAGTCACACGGCTAGTAAGATGGAAAGCCAGGCCCCGAGTCCCCAGCCAGGGCTCACAGTCCTTACGCCATGCTGCCTTTCCTTCTACCTGTCAACCCTCTGCTGCCTCCTGTTTCTGCCTTTCTTCAAGGCAGCAGGAACCCTCTTTTACGGGAGTGTCTCTTACAATGTACTCTGATGGATTCACTTGTCTCTCTCTCTCTTTTTCTCATTAAATGGGGACCTCTGGGCCTTGCTTTTACTTAATCCCTGTGCTCCAGTGCTTTGCACAAGACCTGGCACAGGTACTTCAAGATGTTTGTTGACTGACCCACAGTGACTTTTTCCCTCTACTTGCTGAAGTCTGTACATCCTCTCTCCAAACTCATCTGACTTACAAAGGCTCTAGAATCAACTTTAGCACTTTAGTGGTTCCTCTTGGGTGTAGATGGCATGTGTGTGTACACGTATGTATGTGTCTGTGTGTTTATGCGTGTGGTATGGTTTCAACGGAGGAGATATCTCTCTTTTTTTTTTTTTTTCAAATACCTGTCTACATCAAAAGCTTTTAGCCATTATGTTTCTTTAGTTTCCTTTAATCTGGAAACTTTCCACAGCCTTTCTTTGTCTTTATGACATGGATATTTTTGAAGAATATAGTCCACTAAAAAATAAAATGCTGCCCATTGTGGGTTTGTCTGATTCTTTTTTTTTTTTTAAATGATTAGATTCAGGCTATGCATTCCTAGCCAGACTGTTGCTGTGACCTCAGGCTCTCCCATCTGGGGCACATGATGTCCGTCTACCTATCTGAAATTAATCTTGATCACCCAATCAAGATGTTGTCCCATTTCGTCCCAGTATAATTACTGTCATTTCTCCTCCTGTAACTAATAAACTATCTATGAGGAGACCTTTTAAGACCATTCATACATCCTGTGACTTGTCAAAATTCTCTCCTCGATTCACTCATGATTCCTACCTATACCTATTTTTAATATGTTGAGATGAGAAGATGAGAATTCTGTCATTAAATGCAGTATCTGATTTTAATCTGGATCCTGTACAGGAAGGGAAAAACTGCCCTAAAGGACTTGGAGTTACTGACAAAATTGAAATATGAATAGAAAATTGAGTCAAAGTGCTCTATAAAAGTTAAGTCTGTGGAAATACACTCGCAAATGACTCAAAAATTTGTGTGTGTATATACACAGATGTGTGCATATACGTGTGTGGAGAGAATGTACACATGATAAAGCAAACAGGGTGAATGTAGTTGTGTGGGTGTTTCTGTTATCATCCTTTTTCTTGCCACTTTCCTGTAAGTTCGAATTTATTTCCAAATAAGAAGTTAATAATAAGCTTTTGGCTACCTATAAAAGAAGCATTAGATGGCCCACCTATGGCCATGCAAGTCTTTCATTCAGTGGCTAACACTCAGTCACCAGGCACAAGCTTCGCCTGGACTGACTGAGCCCCCAGGAGGCCCTAGGACCCTGTGGGAACCGGCTGTCTTTCTGGTGGTGTCTTCAGAAACTGCCAGCTACATAATGGTGGTATTTTCAAATGGACGACTCTAGTTCTGATTGCACCCGTCTCGGTGGGCTTTATTAAAAGATGATACCTAAAGGGCCTCAAATATAAGATGAGATGACAGAGGTCCCCGATGCAATGAGACAGAACCTTGTGGCACTGACACCTGCAAGTTCTCTTCAGTCTCCTTTCATGATCGCTGCATATTCCTTCTGGTGTTCAACAAGCTTCAGGAATACTTGGTATTTCTTGTCATAGTATCTGTGGGAGAAAAATGAATATGTTGAAGGATCTCAGGCAAAACCATTATGCAGCTTCCCCTTATATTTAGAAGAACAGAAGGTATCTCTTATGGTTGTGCAGACATCTCCCATATTCTGAGTGCTTAGAGCATCCTGAGCAATGGATCAGCATGATTCATAGCTATTATGTGTAACCTACATGGGGTGTTATTATCCTCATTGTAGAAGTAAAGACATTTGCTCGGAGAAGCATATCTAACATAGTCTAGCTCAACACCGGCAAGGCTGGGACGCCAGCTGAGGTGTGCCTGACTTCACAGCCTGTGCTGGAACATACTGAAAGGGCCCAGGCTCAACACACTTTCTCACTCCCAGCTTCAATAACTATTTCATATACAACCGGCCCCAGGTTTGATGACCTGTGTAAAAACCACAGACTGACCAGGGATGAGACTGAATGTTTCATAACCCTTTGTGGATGCCACGCCCGTGTTCCCTTCACAGATACCTTTATCTGGAAGCAAAACCCTGTGAAAATGTCCCTGATGTTTTTCCCCTAGATGTGCCCTGTGGTCCAGGGACCCCAGACTGGACCTTACCCTCCCTCTACTCTGAGTCCTGGTAGACCTGTCATCCCTGGACCTGTCTGACTGTGGTGTTGACCCTGAGACAGAGGGCAGAGCAGCCTGATTCTGAGGGATAATAGCAGCTAGAACACATTACATGTGAACACTTGCAACGTTGTCCTTACTCCTCTTGGGTGGGAGGAGCTGACGTGGGGTGAAGGGTTGATGATGCTAGTTCAGCATGTCTCAGTAGATTCGGGAATGTTCTGGAAAGAAGTCCTCAGGAAGGAGTTTTGGTGCAAACTTGTGAATCAGAAGAAAGAGATTGCAAAAGCAATCCCGGGTATACATAGGGACTTCTCGTAACATGCAGAGCTAAACAGAAGAATATGAGTTCAACCTTAACCATTCTCACCAGCTGTAATGGGGCCAAATATAGAGTCAAGAGGTGAACTCTGAAGCCTGGGTTTAAATATCAGCTTGGCCAATACTAGCTGCGTAACACTGAGTATGTTCCTCAATTCATCTGTGTCTAAGTTTCCTTATCCGTAGATGAGAATTACAGGACCTATCTCAATAGAGCTATTATGGGAATCAAATGAGATAAAGCATGAAAAGACTTCGAACAGTGCCTGGATCTTAGTGAATGTTAGCAGTACTGGTTACAGACACTACTTTTGTAAAAAAATTAATATTCTAACAATATCATCAATCTTGTGGTAAGTAGTTTCCACCAAAAGCTGCTCTATGAGCCTTGAAATTTATTAATCATAGAATGATTTGAGCGACAGAAAATTTCTCCTTCTAATGATACTCTATGATAGTTTAACATTAAATACGTCTTACCTTGTATGAGATAAATTTCCTGACTCTGGAATCTCAAAACTTTGGAGGGAGTGCAGGTCATAACCTTCTCATACACTTGAAAATTTCCCATTTTAATCCTGACAATTTTGCAGCAATCTTTGTTCACTGGTCTTATTCTTTGCACAGGAATAAGCACTGGCTTCGCAGGCCGATAAGCCTGGGTGACTGTGGGCAACTCCTTTAAGTGGTGTGAGTTTCCCTATTATAAGAGGGATGATAACCATCCCTACATCATAGAGTGACTGGATTTTAGACACAAAATACTCTGTGAGCTCTCACGTGCTCACAAATAGTGACTGAGATGTTTTTATATTCTTCCATAATCCTGGAACACTGAAAGATAGACCATAGTTTTCCTTGTTTACACATGGAAAGCTGAGGACTAAGGTACATTATCCCCTCTCTGTTTTTTTCAAAAAATTTTTTTTCATAAAATACACAGAACTTGAAATTTTTGCCATTCTGAAGTGTACGCTGCAGGGACATTAAGCATATCAGTGTTGTTGTGTGACGATCACCACCTTCCATCAGCAGAACTCTCTTCATCTTGCAAAACTAAAACTCTTCATCCCGTAAACAATAAGTCTTCATTCTTCCCCTTCTCACAGCCTCTGGCAACCACCGCTCTACTTTCTCGCTCTGTGAATTTTATTCTAGGTACCTCAGAGGAGTGGAATGATACGGCATTTGTCCTTCTGTGATTGGCTCTTTTCACTTTGCATCATGTCCTCAAGATTCGTCCTCGCTGTGGTATGTGTCAGAATGTCCCTCCGTTTTGAGGCAGGATGATGTCCCATTGCATGGTGACACCACTTTTTCTTTATGCATTCACCCGCCCATGATCACTGGGTTGCTTCCACATTTCAGCTACTGTGAAGAATGTTGCTGCGATCATGTGTATAAATACCTCTCTGAGATCCTGATTTCGGTTCTTTTGGGTACATACCCAGAAGTGAAATTTCTAGACCATATGGTAATTCTATTTTTAACTTCTGAGGAACCACGACAGTGGCTGTATCATTTTACATTCCTACCAACAGTGGACAAGGGATCCAATCTCTCCACATCTTTGCTGACCCTTGTTATTTTATGGTTTTTTATTGTAATCATCCTAATGGGTGTGAGGTGGTATTTCATTATAGCTTTTGACTTGCATTTCCCTAATGACTAGTGATGCTGAACATCTTTTCATGTGCTATTGGCCATTTGTATATAATCTTTAGAAAAACATCTATTCAAGACCTTTGACCACTTTTGATTTGGGTTGTTTCTGTTATTATTACGTCTTACGAATACTCTGTATATCCTATGTATTAATCCTTTATCAGATATATGATAAACAAATATTTTCTCTAATTCTCTAGACTGCCTTTTTACTCTTTTAATAGTGCCTTTTGAAGCACAACCCCCCCCCCCACAGGGCACTTTCAAATGACTACTCTGAGGGCACAGATAAAATTCTGTCTAGACATAAGGATGAGAACTGGGATCTTCCTCAAAAGCATATTGAACCACGGTCACCAGATTATGCTCTCTGTGATCCTGAATTCTAAAAACTCACTGAATCCCCTCTCTTCCAAATTCTCCCCACACTCAGTCTGTGGCTTCTGTGTGGCAAAGACCTAAGTCAGTGTCTCATACAGATAGTAATGTGATTTGAGGTAACGAGACACTGAAAAGAGTCATTCCAAAGGAAATACCATCTTTCTCCTTGCAAACCTTGGGGCCGCCTGTAGATGGTGCCAGAGTACCATGTTTGCTGCCTTCACAGAGGAGGGCTCCTCTCTAGCTGACTGAGAAGCTAAAGATTCTTTTCAAAAGAACATGTGGATTTACTGAAAGAACTTAACAACAGACTTCCCTCAAATGTCCTGGGAGGGTCAGCAAAGAGATGGCGAAGAAGAATCTGTTTCCACAAGAGAAGGAAGCTGCTAGCCTAGGCTCCTAAGGCTACTGGGAGCTCAGACCTCTCCATATTCCTGACTTGAGCTCCCCCCAGGTAATGGCCTGCCTCTCTGACCCCAGTATGGAGACAGTTCTATATTCAGAGGATTAACTCCACTTGGAGAACTTCTTAAAAAAAAGGAGAAGATGGGCGCCTGGGTGGCTCAGTTGGTTAAGCGACTGCCTTTGGCTCCGGTCATGATCCTGGGGATCCGGGATTGAGCCCCACATCGGGCCCCCTGCTTGGCAGGAAGCCTGCTTCTCCCTCTCTCACTCCTCCTGCTTGTGTTCCCTCTCTGGCTGTGTTTCTCTCTGTCAAATAAATAAAATCTTAAAAAAAAAAAAAAAGGAGAAGAAATTTGATTGCTTTTTCCATGGACATTTCCAACTCTCGTCAATACCAGTCTTGCTTTGGTGGGATCAACACCTTTGCCTGTTATAGGAGGTGGAATTCGTTTTTATGCTTAACTTCAAATACGATTATAAAGTCACTTGTATAACTGTTCTCCATTTTTATTAAACAAAGAATTTTTTTTAAGATTTTATTTTTTAAGTTAGCTCTATGTCCAGTGTGGGGCTCGAACTCATGACCCCAAAATCTAAAATCATATGTTCTTTAGACTGAGCCAGCCAGACACCTCTACCTTTTCATTTTTAAACTCACTACTGATGGCTTAATATAGGTCTTTTTAATCTGTCACTAGACTACTGAAAAAGCATTCCGTGTGGCTTCTCAGCTTTTACCTGTGGGCCTTCTAATTCATCCTCTTAGAAGGCTCTTTCTAAAATCTGCATCTGGCTAGGTCCACAAAGTTCAGTATCCCAAATCTGCCCACAAGGTGAGGTCTGAGGTCTTCAGCATGGCCTCAAAGTTCCTTATGAGATGACCCACTCCACATCCTCTCCCCTGTGTTTCACCTCCTGCCTGTTCCCATCTCATACTTTATATTTCAGAATTCTGAATTGTTTATAGTTATCTGAACATGGCATGCTGTTCCCACCTTTACAGCTTTGCATATGTTATTCCCTCCACTGAGGATGTCCTCCCCATTTCTTTTAAGCATTAAAGTCAGTGTAGACTCATCTCCTCTCAAGTATTCTCTCACCCCTACATGATCACATTTCTTTTTTCCTTGGGCTACTCTGTTACCTGGTAATACTTCTATTACAGAACTTAGCCTTTTCTTCTGGAATGATCTATGTGTACACATAAGATTATGTCTCATTCTCCTGTAAACCCTGCTTATAGGCAACTTAGCATAATGCTGTGAAAATGCTTAGTATTTTGTGAATTGGGGTTAAAATACTGATCAAGGTCATGTTGAAGTCCTCAAAACCAAGTGATGCAAAGGGCAGAAGGACAGACAGATGCTACTGTGTCCTGATGGAAGATACGAGAGATCCCCATTTCAGAACAGAAGATCAGATGTATTACTAATGACCTAGAGGAAAAGAACCCTAGTCTCAGAGTTCAGAAGTCTGTATTTGACCCCCAGGTCTGGCCCTACCTAGCTCTGTGACTTTAGGTAACATGGTGACATCACCTCTCTGGGACTCGGTTGTATCAGCTATTAAATGAAAGGACTGGATTCCTGGTCCCCAAGGTTTATTCTAGCTCTCCAGTTACATGTCTTTGTATGTCCTCATTCCTCAGCATGGTGCATATAAAAAATAAAAACTTACCTTTTATCCTCAAGTCTGGGAAACACGACCTTCCCAACTTTGCTCATTCTTGCCATTGCCTCCTATCGAATGGAAAACAGAACACAAAGAGCTGAGTTGGAAAGTGAAGATCAAAGTGAGGCTTGTCACAGGCAAGAACATTCTAATTAGAATTCACTCCCCCTTAAGATATTCAGTGAGTCCATTTTTTTTCCCCTTTCAACTTATTCTCTTTGGTAGTAAGAATAAAACCCAATGCACATTAAAAGTTACATCTATGAGCACACAGCCTGGGCTTAATAAATGATTCAGTATTGAGGACCCCAGGGCTTAACCAACCTCAATGGCAAAGCACCTTTGTGATCACCTGCAGGGAGGGTGGGAGGAACTTTAAGTCTTCTCATTCCCTGGACATGAGGGCTTAAGAAGGCAAGAGGACTTAAGGGCATAATCAGCCACTAAGTGCACTGTTTACTCAAACTCAAGATAACTACAACTGGATGGAACCCACTTTGCACCTTCTTTTTAGGATAACAACCTTAAGACCTCCTCTGTTTAATGTAAATTCTTTTTCCTAAAACTGTGAGCACAGATGTGAGGCCTGTGGGCTGGGTGTAATCTGCTTGAGTTATGGACTCCAGGACTTTCTGGTCTTTACAATAGGGCAATTGGGCAGACAGCGAATGGCAGCATCTGGGTGGACATGGCTGATGTGTATGGCCCCAAGATCAATCACAGCTTGTGTGGACTCTGCTACAGGGAGGAGAGGATTAGGTTTCCTTGAGCAGTCTCCCCAAGCTGGTAAAGCAATGGAAAAGTTAGGGAGAATGGAGTGAACCCAAACGTCGGAGTCCAATGGACTTGACTAGGGAGAGGGCAGGCAATGGCGTACCACAGGTTCTCAGATAGGCCTGCTTTAGGAACGGTTATCAAGCTCTTACTGTTAAGGATGTAGTCATTCTGGGGTGACATACATACAACCTCTTATTCTGTGTATTTATTAATTACTCACTATGTACCAGACATTGTTAGATTTGCATAAGACATACTCTTTGTCTTGGGGAAATTTACATAGTAGTTAGGGAAGAAATTATTTCTATATTATATCAATTTATTTCTATTTACATAAATGCACATATTCCATATGTTATTTACCACTGATTCCCTTCAGGTATGCCATGTATTTACTGGTTTATGTGTTCCTTATCTTCCCTTTCACTCCTTGCCCTCCCTGGAACACAAGCTTCTTGGGGCCAGGAGTTTTGTCTACTTAATTGCTTATTTAGCACCAAGAATATTCATAAAACCAACCAAGCCCCTTGTATGTGTCAAGAGCAGTAGTCAATAGAAAACAGGGATGAAGACTGCATGGGTCCTTTCATCATGGGCCTCACCATAGAGTGGAAGAGACATTTACTATGATCAAAACCAAGGATGATAAACACTTTGCTAGATATAAATTTCTTTCCAGTAGTTATTCAAGGGTTAGGAAACTTGATACTGTCTCTTTGCTAATCACTTACACATACTTCCACTCTGGCTGGGATGCTCTACCAACTTTTCCCCAAGATGGCATGAACATTCTGAACGAGTTCTCTGGTTTCCCAGCCCTCAACAGATTTAAAAGTGCTGACTAGGAATCAGAGATGCTGAGGTGAGCAAGCACAGTGACAAAAGAAAGAAATGGCAGTCTTTAAGGAGATTTTCTAAATTAGGAAAAATTACTGGAAAAGAAACCATGGTTAAAAGAACTAAAAAAGGACAATCTGGGGCCATTTTGTGGAGGGATGAACAGCCAAACACATCCCGAGATTGCTGCCGTTCCACTTCATGAGGCCTTCTGAAGAGTTCTGCTCACCCTGTATTTTCCTTCAAAGATGAAGTTTTGATTCCCTTAAAGTGAGCCCCACTCCATCCTGTGGATATGGCCTCAGCAATGCCCAGCGCCAACTCTGCCACTCATTCTCTTGTCCTATCTTTGCTGCTTCTTTCAGAGTGGCACTCTGCAGCATTTCCAGAAGGGTTCTGCCTCTTCTCACTCCTTGGGAAATACTCTTCTGGGTTGAGCTTATGCCTCAGCCTCGAGATGACATTCCAGGACTGCCTTCATGGGTGGGACCCAGGAAACTTTATTATAGAAGGTGCTCCACAAGTGTCCCTTCCCTTCACTGAAACAGATGTGTGCACACATGGGAGATGGTAAGGCTTTCTTCCTTTCTTCACAATTACCTTTCCTGTTTTTAAAATAGATTACTGAGAAACAAACACCGGCACTAGAGATTTCAAAGGTCTAAGAAGAGGTTCTTTTGTTCCCTAAAAAAGCACAGATTTGAACATTAAACTTAGCTCAGGTATTGACTCCACTGAGGAGGCTTTTTCTGACTCATCCCTGCTGCCTGCCTCCCACCAAGACTGAATTATTTGCTCCCACTGCAGCCTGTGCTCCTGTCTCTCCCAGTGCTTATGGTACCACAATTTTTTGTTAGCACACCAGCCTCCCCAAGTAGACTGTGAGCTCCTTAAGACGGGAACTGTTATAATTATTTCCACTGCCAAACTCAGCATCTGGTATCGTGTGCACTCTGGGAATGTCGACGGGATGAATGAACTTAAGGGTCATACACGTGACAGAATGCTAAAATGGAAGTTTCGGCTGAGATCTAAAGTTGACAGATATAAGATACCAAAGTGGGCTGGAAAACAGACCACCCTGAAGAATTTGTAAAAAGGGTGGTTGAGGACCCATTAATCAATTTTTAAACCTTTTATCCACATGGAAGGACAGAAAAGGAGATTTTTTTTCTTTCTTTCTTTCCTTTTTTTTTGAGCTAATTGTTGGTTTATTGTGCATCAAGCTTACTTCTAGGGGAGGGCTGAGAGGAGTCTCCCCTTTCACAAGTCAAGAGAGCAGGGCTTCACTGAGGACAACAGGGAACGAATGTGGTATGTGTCTCTGAGGTTGTGGGACACCGTGGACTGAGTGGGATTCCTGTGTGGAGGAGAAGGGCTGGCTGGCAGCTTCAATGTGGAAGGGACGGAGACAGCACTGGAGTGAGCCAGCACTGCCACAGTCTGTCAGGCTCCAAAAGGCATGCCTGGTTCCCACGGACCCTAGGTGGCCCACATATGGGAGAGCTGTCATGGATTGTCTCAGATACTGTCCAATATGGCCTCCGCATGAGGCAGAGGGAGTCTGCATCAAGAAGCTAGAGATGACTTACTTGGTGTCTTAGGAATGAATAGAATAGTAAAGCATCTACTAGAGTAGCATTAACAAGGACAAGATATTATATGTGGGAGGCTTCCAAAAAAATCTCTGATGGAGCCTAGCTACAAACACCCAGTAGGTGAAGGGAACTGATCAGATAAGAACTTTCTACACCCCTGACCTCTCTTCCTATATGCCTTCCAACTACCTGAAGGAACAAAAAAAAAGCAGAATCTGCTGAAAGGGAGTGAGTGGGGAGGAGAGATGACTGATCATAACTTTGTCCTCTCACATGCAACAGACTCCAACTGGGGAGTGGGGCCTGGTCTCAAATCTTGAGATGAAAACTCATGTGATGATTTTTATATATTCTTTAATCATCTAATTTCTGAAGTTGGGCCATGTCTCACAACTTGAGGAGACCATAAAACTTGTGTTACCTAAGACTGACTTTGTATTTAATCTAAGAAAGCAATGGAACCACGAGAATTTTTAACCAGGGCAAAGAAAAACTTGTTCAGCTGCACAACTCTGAGGGGACAGTGGGAGTCATAAACACAGTCATTTCTCACTTCCATCTCAAGAACCGTGTTTGTCCTAAACACAAGTTATATATGCACAATAAATACTGGATGAAAATATATTGGAACGTTAACAGGTTCAAAAGCATGGGTGGTAATTTTTTTTCCACTTTTTTGTCTTTTCTAAATTTTCTGCAGTGGCATATGTGGATTTGATAATTTAAGAATAATAAAAAATACTGCATTCTAAAAAAAAAAAAAAAATGTTATGCTTCCACAGGCATTCAAAGCGACTCATGCTCCTCCTGTCTCCTGGGAGGCAGAGCTCATCACGGGTCCTAGACCCGATGTGGAGGGTGACCAGAGAGTCACTGTTGCCATCAGACACAGCACTGCTGGCTTTTCTAATTTCTCCAAATCACTAACATAAAGCCAAAACCTCAGGAACCCGCTGGCTGCAATAAATCTGGAAATTACCACACCATAACAATATGAATGTATTATGGGAATGCTGACACGTGCTAAATATAGTCACCCCCCACAATATATTTCTGTTCACAAGGGTTTGTTTGAAGTTGGCCTCAAAATTCATACTTTTTGTCAGCAGGCGGGAGCTGGACAATCTTAATTTGTAGCACGCTACCCTCTCTGTGTGAGAGTCTAGACAGCACAATGAATAAAGTGACTTTCCTCTTTCCTTTTTGCCCACACAATGAAAGCTTTTTAAAAACAAAATATTTTGTAAAATTGCATTTTAATCACTTCTTTTCTTTCTCTCTATAAGGCAGAGCTATAAATAAACCATGAAAGTTCATATTTGATCGTCACTTCTGAATGCAAGTGAAGGGTTTCTGTAGGAAAAAATAGGGGCCCTGTACCATGGTCATGAAAGATTGCATTCATGGGGTTTGACCCTTCCCTGCCGTGTCAAGGCTGAGATAGCACTCCGTGGGCCGCAGCAGCAGCAATCGCCAGGCCTGCGTAGGCGCGGGAAACACCCAGTTCTCATGTGTTATGGCCTGGCATGGGAGTTAGCAAAGGGCTTTAAGGCTACAGGGTGAGTTGCCCAGGAAAATGAGGCTAAGGGAAGAAAGGGGCTCTTCAACACCCACAGAGAAGATCAGGATCCCATGAGTGGCACATACGCTAATACTGGCAATTTGAGGAATGGGGGATATGGTACCTTCTGCCCTAGCCAGGGGAAACAGAACAATGGCCTTAAGAATTTGGGAAGGCTATCAGGTAGTCTAGACCTAGGCACTAAAGGCACAGCAAGCTTGTGTCCACAGTCACACTCTACAGGGAAGAATGATTGGGACTTAGCCTGGTGGGAGCCATACTGTGCATTCCCCAAAGGCAAGGACCATTATTGCAGGTGTCAAGCCTGGCACAGTCCTAGTACTCAAGGTACTAGGTACTCAAGGTACTCCGCTTAGTCGCTGAATGATAGAGTGAGGACTTTCATCACAGGAGCAATTTAAGATCATGTAAGCCAGTGTTTCTGAAATGGCGTATGTACTCCAGGGAGCACAAAGATGATCGATCCATTAGGATACCAGGAGAAAATACTAAGAGTGCCATTTGTATGATTTTTAGTCTCAAGAAATTAGTTAAGCTTTACCAGCATTGAGTATACAGATCATCACCAGATTAGTCAGTTGGTCCACACACTGGCTAGACATGAGTCAGGTAAGATGTGTGAGGATTCTTAAAAGAAGTATGGGATCTTTACACCATGCTGAGGCTGAGAGCATGGCAATTGCCCAGGTTCCTGGCATCCAGGGACGTGTCCATGTTGTTACTTGCACGTTCCAAGCTAGTAGATTTACAGGTATTACCTAGTTTCATTTACATTAACCTTCGCAAAATGGACAAGCAGCTGAAAAAGATTCAGTCAATGGGTTAAAGGTAATGGTGATCATTCAGATCCAAGTAAATAAGAAAACAGTGACACTTCTACCGGTACTACCAACTCTTCACATTAGAATACAAAAGCAATGAAGACCTGGTCAGATAATATAGGAATTGGGAAGAAATCAAAATTATCTAGAATACCAGTTGAGATATAAATACACAGACACACAAAATCATTTGGAAATCATCAAAAAACTTTAAAAATCTTTAGAAACTCACCTGGCCATAGATATATACTATTCCTTGACATATAGCATCATGTTAGTGTGAAAGTATAAAATAGGCAAGAATTGGAAATATTTTATTGCAGCTGTATTTCATCTGCCTTACAGTATATGGAATCTACAAGTACAGTAGGACACAACTATGCCTCTTCATCAACAAGTTTCCAGGTATTAAAGATGCAAGCTTGAACACTCTTTGACTGATTCAAAAAGTCCGCTGATTTAAAAGCCAACTCTCATGGCCACTGCTATGTTACTGGTTCAAGGCAACATATCCCAGGTGCTTAGTACTCTATGTTGTGCACTGTGCTAATGGCTTTATGTATGTGACCTTTTTAAATCCAAACTATCTATGATGTTGATATCATCATCTATCCCTACTCTGTGAATCAAGGAAAGGAACACAGTACAAGTCTTTTACCCAAAGCCATAGAGCCAGTAGGCAGTGAAGCCAGAATTCCAGTCTGGTTCTGACTCCAGGCCATTGCTTAGCCCTGCACTCAGACTTGATGCTCCTTGCTCCCTATAACAGAAAGCCTGCTCCTTGAGTGAATCCCCGAAGCTTGAGTTCAAATCCCACTTTTGCCCCTTATTACTTGTGTGAACTCCCTGGGTGAAAAGTGTGTGAGTTTGCGTGCACAGTATGCCAGTACACAGTACTCTGCACCTTTTTGCAGAGATGCTGACACATAGCTCTGACTACATGAATCTGCCTTCTTGACGAACTCTGAGTCATTTTACTGGAAAACAAGTTCACATGGTAATGTGTGGGCTGAGGCACATGACCCCTCCATAGAAAAACAGAAAGTATAGCAATGTGATTTTGTTCCTCCAACAAAAATGAAGAAATGGCTAGCTGTTCTTTTATTTATTTAGTTTTGCTTTGTTTTTTGATACAGTCATCTTTTGACCTGCACCTGGTGTTCCATGTAACCTCCATGCACTGATGACAACAGTGTCAATTTAGAAGAAGGGATGAAAAGAAGGAAAGAGTGGGAGAAGTCTTAATCATTAATCATGTGGAGACTTGCCCTTCATTTATAATTTTAAGTTCTAGCTATCCATATATCTATCTACCTACCTACCCATCTACTCACATATGTGCATACATAGGTCTGTTTTAGGGCAGGGACTACACAGGCATACACATTTACCAAAACTCATAACACTGTGTGCTTAAGATCTGTGTATTTCACTTTGTGTATGTTATCTCAATGCAAAAACTGTAAAAAAGAAAAAAACTATATGTGTATAAGTGAATGTGTTGGAATATTTGTATTTTTTATAATTTTTAATTATATAATGCCTACCAAATAGAAAAAATTTAAACACCCAGCTTTCCAATCTTGACTGCAAATACGCCTCACGTTAGCCTCCTGATCATAAAGGAGGGGGTGTGTTAAGGCTCTACAATGCTTTGGGAGATGCTAGTAGAAAAGATACTGGGTTTTTGAGAGAAAACTGGCATGGTATCTGGCCTCTGATAACTTACCAGATGTGTGAACTAAGCCTCAGTTTTCCCATCTATAAAGTGGGAAGAATACCTCCTTGCAGCATAGCTAAAAATTCCTGTATCCCGCTCTCTGACCACCACGTGGGTCCCCTAATACTCCCAATGCCAGTCAGAGTGATTTTTCAGAAAGAGAAAATGTAGTGCAGTGATTAAGACAAAAGCCTGACTGTAAGCAGACGGCCAGGGATGAAGCTGGGCCTGACAATGTACCAGCTGTGTCATCATGGAGAAATGATTTAAGTTCTGTATTGGCTTCTGTTTCCCCTTCTAAAGATGGGGATGGTTAATAGGATGCCTCTCGCTAGACTGCTGTGAGGATCATGTGAGTTGTTTAGGTAAAGTACTTAGAAGAGCACCAGTCCATAGGAAATGCTCCTTGCATTTTTCCGTATTTATTAGCCTACTAATGTGGCCAGAGGTGGTTATTGGATTCATTTACTCCAGTAACAGCCATGCCTGGCCAGAAGAGGTGATCCATAAACATGTGCTGAGTGAATCCGTGAATGAGCTACGTTAGATTCTGTCTCTCTGAGCTGTTTTTGCACCCAGCACTTCTGATACCAAATGTGTAGGGTTTTTTCCTGACACCAATCAATTTTCCACCTCTCGAGACACCAATGGGGTGTCCTGCAATTCAGTTCAATTCGGACACCACCGGAGTTAGCATTAGACTCTACAGATTTAAGGGTTCAGTCCTACCTCCTATCCCAGATGCCAGGCCCAAGTCCCTTCTGTACTTCTGCCTGACTGTAAGCTGGGGGTTCCCATGACCAGCTGTCCCACCTAGGATGGGATAATTTGCTAGAATAGCTCACAGGAGAACAGTTCACCTACTATTACTGGTTTATTATAAAGGATGTGATTCTGGAACAGCCAAATAGAAGAGATTCATAGGCAACGTTTGGGGGCTGCAGGGGAGCTCCCATGCACTGGAGGGCACTGCCCGAAGCTCTCCCAACCCTGCTGTTCAGGGGTTTTTATGGAGGTTTCATTACATAGGCCTGATTGATATAAATCACTGGCCACTGACTGAATCAACCCTTGTGGAAATGGTCCGTGACCCCAGCCACCAGTCATCTCATCAGCATACAAAAGACACTCTTTTCATACCAGAGATTCCAAGGGTCTTAGGAGCTGTGTGCCAGGAAACATGGAGAAGGATAAAATCATTAGTTTTTGTTCTCTCATGCTTGCTCTCACTACTAAATACTGAAATGGACCTCCACTGCTTTTTGAATGACATTCAGATTTTGCAGAATGGCCTAGAACTTCAAGATGGTGCTTTGCTGTCATCTACAACCTTATTTCTTGCCCTCCCTGTCCTGGTCATGCTAGAAACAACCGGCATCTTGCTAGGGACTGAACATGTCAAGCTTGCACCTGCCTGCTCTTGTTCTCCCAGGAATGCCGTATCTCCTGGATGTTCGACTGTCTGTATTTTTCATATGATTTAGATGCTCTTCAAATACAATCTTGAAGAGGCCATTTGGCTAAAATTTGCTATTTGGCTAAAACTTCTCCCAAACATCTTCTATCAGATCATATCATTTTCGTGCCTATAAAACCCTTCATAGCACTTAGCATCACCTGAAATTATAGTGTTAATTTATCTATACACTCATTGACTGTCTACCTCTCCCTCTGTGGTCCTTACCTCTGCTCTTCCTTCCTGAACCTAAGCTCCATCAAAACAGGGTCCTTGGATTTCTTATTCATTGATGTATCCCTAGCTTTTAGCAAGGTATTACTTAAAAGTTAACTGAACATATATACTCTTTGTATTCCTATTTTATTAAGGCACTGTGTTATGTCTTGCCTCATCTGATGCTCAGAAACATTCTGTGAAAAAGGCCTTAGGATCTAAATTTACAACAGAGGCTCAAAGAGGTTAAGTAACTTGCCTAGCTAATAAGTGGCTTAGGTAGGATTAACTTGCCTTAACTCATGAATAATACCCAGGCCTATCCCTTAAGGAGCTCACAGTCAGTCCATAGGCAAATCTTCAGGTTAGTTCCTGACAGTTTATCTTCCCCTGATGACTGGAGGGCCCTATAAAACCCTAAAAGCTTGCTTTCTCCACTGTCAAAGAAAAATTCAATTATAGTCATTACATTGTGTTTACAAAGGCAGGAAGGTGGATTTATTGATGTATAGAGAGACTGTTCATATTAATTTTTGAAACAAACAAACGGACTGCCAGCTGTATGACCCTGAGTGAGCCTTTTCCCCTCCCTGGGACTCCCTTTCCTTATCAGTTAAATGAGGGGGTTGGATTAAATTATTTCTAAAGTCTTGCCAGGTCTGCAGTCTGTTGGTTCCATGCACGTGTCTTTCTTTTTTTTTTTTTTTTTATTAACTCTCAGTTGACAAGTGAAGTGGTTAACTCCCAGTAGTGTATTTTATTAGGGTTTTACTAGGCCCATCTGAGAGGCAACACACCCACTGTGTTACTCCAGCAAGGTGTGGCCTCACTCCAAATTCAGTCACAGCAAACAAGACACCCGGGAATGTTTCTACCATAAGGAAGGCTACCTACCATTGCTGCAATATTCAGAAGCTGTGGAAAGTACTGGGGTCTTCATACGTGGCTTGGTGGCTAAGCGGTTGGGTCCAAATATGAATAGGTGAGCAACTATTCATCCTATTTACCTGACCTTGACTTGCCCCCTATGGGTTTTCTAAAAGCCAAAATATCTAGCTTGTTCCTACAAGCATTGGACAGATTACAGACTTCGAAACTGCAAGCCATCCAGTAATCTATTATCGACTGCTGATATTTTTGGTTGAGAGTTCTGCAGTGGTTTAGAACTGAAATAACAACAATAAATCATCAACAACAATTACTAGTGGTAGGTAATATGTGCTGAGTACTTATTAGGGCCCAGAATGGTATTAAACACTACCTACTTTATATCCCCACTTGAAATAGGAGGAAAATACACAGCTTTGGAACTTGTACTCTTACCCATTCGCTGTAGAACAAGGGCTTCAGCGATACAGAGACCATAACTGAAATCCTAGCTCTACCATTTAGCACTCTGAGTCTCAAATTCTTCAGTTTGAAAATGGGAGTTCTAATACTTATTTTATAGGTTGTATAGAGATTAAATGCTTAAATCTAAAGTTATTATTATTACTACCATTATCTACCCGTCAACTGAACAAACCCTATTTCCCCAGAAACTTTAGGAAAAGGCAGGAGTTGACAAGCGTCTACTTGGGTGTATGTCTCAGGCTGGTGAAGTGGGTGGGCTGGGGAAGGTGTTGGGTGTCAGTATTCTCATGGCTGTGCATAATCATTTCCAGACAATCATTCCTCCATCTGCAAGCAAAAAGCTTTGCCCCTCGGAGGTTTATACCACCTGATGGCAGGCATACAATCATACTCACCTCCTGGGCAGCTCACTGCTCTCACCCTCCGCCTCTTGCTTGCATTGTTAAATGAAGCTGACACCTAGACCATCTAGCTTTCCCATCTAGTCATTATCTTGGAAGACTGAAGCATCCATTTACAAGACCCATCTAATGTTTGAGTCTTATGGTTTCAAAATGTTTCCAACTGCACAACCGTCCATCTCCACTTCATCCAACATTCATCCCCATGGCCATACTCTGAAACTTACCATCCACTGCTACTGTACACTTATGTATATTCCAATGCTTGAATAGCCACTTTCCAGCTTCAGCTGCCCATCAGTCCAATTCTCTCATTTATCCCATCATTCCTACCGAAGGTCCTTCTTCACCTCATGGTAATAACCAGATTCTCAATCCCTTCCTTTTCTTTCAATCTCCAGACCCTTTCTGGCTCTAACTTCTCTGGTTAGCTAGGGTAGAACTCACCATTTATTAAATCAAACATATTGACCAACAAAAGTCATCACAAATATTTTCTTAGCTGCAAAATTCAACTGCTGTCCCTAATTTACAGAAATTATTTGGCCAGGATATGCCTCATTTATGGCTATAGGAGAGAAACCTCGTTTAGAGCAGAGTAGGCCAATGGGAGATTGCAACTCAAGAAAATATAACATCCTGAAAGCTCTCAGTGTCTGAACACCTTAGAAATTTATACTGCCTGCCTTAAAGTTAATTCCATACAGAGAATATTCTCTGGCCAACAGGTCAGGAACTGTAACTAGCAGCAAAAAATAAAAATGTGACAGTATTAATATACTGCACAATAACTGAGCTGCAAGGAATGTTGAGTAACTACTAGGGCCACTTTCTGTATTCACGTTAGGTGGTAAATAACCAAATGATCTAAGACACAGGGTATCTATACATCCATCCATCCCTCCATATTCTTTAAAGCTCCCTGTATTGGATATCCAACTCTCTGAGGCCAAAGTCATATTAAAGATGTGCCCTGGATGTCCTGGTTTAGCTTTTAAGGCTGGTCTCTGACTGTCTGCAGTATAGGAGTCCTTCTGGCGAAGCCAGAATTCATTTTAAAACCAACTTCAGGAGGGAGAAGACAAGGAGGAAGGTTGAATCAAAAGCAGGAATTGGGGAGGCCAAGGAAGGCACCAAAGGACCAAAGAAAGAGAAGGGCTGGAAGGAAACTGGGAAGCCAGGAGGGTAGGGAGGAAGCAGAAGTCAGAGAGAGAGAGGGGGAAGGACGGAATCCAAGTCCTGGATAAATGTCATGGTGTCCTATCAATTTGGTTTATAAGCTTTTGTTCCCAGAGCCCCATGGCTTCCCTCTGAGCACTGAGCACACAGTAGGAGAAATGTCTGTTTACTTATATGTCTCCCAAGTAGACTATGAGATCTAAGAGGACAGAGGCCATCAACTTTTATCAGTATTCCCAGTAATTGATACAATTACTCTTCAATAAATGCACTTTGAGAGAATGAAAAAAATGAATGAGCAGAGGGACTAATGAAACAGTGAATGAATCAGGAGTGGGGAATCTGTATAAGGCAACTCCCTCAGTTGGGCTTTTTGGTGTTTCCTAACTGTCATGTCAACATATTCTTCATTGTCAGATGTCAGTTATGGTTACAGGCTCTGGGGACTAACTAGAAGGGAACTCTTGACTTTTCTAACTTAATGGCCTGGCCAATTTACTGAACTCTTTGTGCCTCAGTTTACTCACCTTCAAAACAGAAATAATAGAATTAATTACTCACAGAGTTACTAAGATAAAGAAAATGCATGCAAGGCATTTAAATTAGTACTTGGCACAAAGTATTAGCATACAAATTGGGATTATTTATATTATTATAACTATAATACCCATCTCCAACCCAGCATTACACAGGACCCTGTAATATTTTCTTGAGTGCTACTATTTAAAGGCAGTACTTCCTAATCTTCTGTTACACATGAGATGCTGCCTGGGCAGGGGAGTGTTAAAGAGCATGGAAAAAAGAAACCATCCAACACTGAATTCAAGCTGATGCCTCTGGTTCATGAGAGGAAAGAAGATGAACAATGAGCAGAATGGAGGCTTGGAGAATAAAAGTTTAGGAGCTTCTAGGTTTAGAAACATGGAGTTTATTTTTAGGTTGGACTTCTAGGCCTTTTACCTATAACAAACAAAGAAAACAACAACTATATCAGCTGTATTTATAAATATGAGCTTGCTGTGGCTTTCACAGACATAGAGAATTCAGTCCACTTCTCTCTGGTTACTAAATTATAGACAGGCACATGATGTACTGAAAAGAGAACTGATCCGGAAATCCGGAGGCTCTGGTCCTCATTAACCTTAGTCTAGGCTCTACAATTCTGAACAAGTTGTTTCCTTTTGTTGGATCCCAGTTTCACCGTTTCCAAAATGGCAAGTCTGAGCCGGATGTTACTTTCATGGTTTAACAAATGGTTACTGAATACGTGCTGCGTGCCCTAGGCATTGTGCTAGGCACTGTGGATACATGAGTGAGCCACACAGCTCTGATCCCTAGCCCTCATGGAACCTAGAGACTCCAAGAGGAAAACTGATGTACAGGAGCAGGAAAACCACCGAGGGTTAGGCAATGACCTACAGGAACAAAAGGAGTTGGCCCCCAAAAGAACACCGATGAAAAGACACCTAGGCTGCAAAGAATGCCTATTTGAAATTGAAATAATACAGTACATTTAAAGGACTGCAAGAAGTCTAAGAGCAGACAAAATGAACAGGAAGAGTGACAAGAGTCAGAATTTGGATGGTCTTATTAATCATTATGCCAAAGTGAAGTGGAAGCCACTGGAGGGTTTTAAGCAAGGGCAACCCTATTTAAGTTGTAGGAGATTCCTTTGGCTAATGCACAGACCGTGGATGGCAGGTGTCTTTCTAACGGCTTTTGTTTTCTCTTTAAGGTGGATGGTGGCTGAGGATAAGTAGGTCCTGCGTCTGAACATGAGAGGAAAGATGCGACTGGGAATTGGGGGAGGTTTGATGCAGTTACTACAGAAAACGGGCAATTGAGCTGACATGTTAGCTTCTGTGTCAGGAAAAAGATGGACACCCATACTAGGTAACTGAGGCAAAGCTTAATAATGGGTTCATTTAAAAGAAGGTTTATGAAAAGAAACCAGTAACCCACGACTAGCAACTGTGGGGAGTCATGACTGCCTTCTGGCCCAAAGGAGCAAGGAGAGGAAGAGACTCCCAACACACAGAGAGAACGCCGGAGGGAGAGGGCCACCTACAGGAATGGTGGTCCACGGTGGATGGATCAGCTAACCTGTGGCAATGGAGTGAGGAGGTAACCCATAGCTTCCATCTCTCCTCCAGGCTCCTGCCGGTGCCCCCACTGGCCACATCCAACTACACTCCCGGGGAAAAGGAGGTTGGCTGGGGACAGTATTCAATGACACAAGCCTGCTTTATGGTTGTACAGTGCTTTCTCACAGTGCTCAGAGGCCTTTAGGAAGGCAGAAGGCAGGCAAAAAGCTGGCTTTATCTGGGAGGAAGACAGCAAAAATGAGATAAACAAACAAAAAAAAATGGTCTTGTAGAGATTGGCCATGTGGAAAGAGAGGGCAGGAGGAAAAGAAAAGCAGCCCTTCAAAATGCATGTTAACTCTGTGCGACAGGCCAGGAAACAGACTCAGAGCAGTAATGTGGCTTGCCCAAGAAAGCAGCCTTGGCGGTGGGGTCAGGAGACATGGCTACCTAGCTTGAAAGCGTTTTCCCCCTACTGCTGCAGCCGCAAGCAAATAAACACTTCACTTACATATATGATTTATTTAGTCGAACTGTTTCTGGGGTGTAGGGACATATTTTCATGCCTTCAAGCTAGGCAGCCGTGTCACTTAAGCTTTTAGTTGAAACTGAATGGGGGTTCTAGATGGCTCAGTCAGTTAAGCATCTGACTCTTGGGGCGCCTGGGTGGCTCAGTTGTTAAGTGTCTGCCTTCGGCTCAGATCATAATCCCAGAGTCCTGGCATCGAGCTCCACGTCGGGCTCCCTGCTCAGCTTCTGCTTCTCCCTCTCTCACTCCCCCGACTGTGTTCCCTCTCTTGCTGTGTTTCTCTCTGTCAAATAAATAAAATATTAAAAAAAAAAAAAACAACTGAAGCATTATTAGAATTATCTACCTCCAACATATAAATTCATATATACTTAAAAGTAAGGATGCCCTTTGGTACTTTCATTACAGGAGCTTATCCCAAATGTCCAAGCTAAGAGGTAAAGTGGGCTAAGATGAGGAAAGTGAAGGGTGTCTTTACCTTTTTTTTTCCCTCAAGGTTTTTATTTATTTGAGAGAGAGAGAGAGAGCAGAAGCAGGGGGAGAGGGAGAAGCAGCTCTCTGCTGAGCAGGGAGCCCGGTACAGGACTCGATCCTGGGACTCCGGGATCATGACCTGAGGTGAAGGCAGACACTTAACGACTGAGCCACCCAGGCGTCCCTGTGGTGTCTTTTCTGAAATAAAAGCGGAGTCAAGTTCTCAGGCCTGCTCTGTTCCTGGCGTGTCTGCTCTGGCCGCCCCTTAAGGCAGTACCTGATGGAGCACTTACGAGTGCTTCTTCACACCCAGCGGTGTGGCAGACAAAGTGCTGTATGACCCCCACCACGTGTGCCACATGGACAGAAGCCGTGTGTGTTCCCAGTGGCTGGCACATGGGGAACGCTCAGTGATGATGGGCTGAATGGAATCTTTCAAGGATTGTGTTTTCTGTGTCAAATATTACACAGTCTGACAATAGCGTAAGAGATGAGAAACCAGAGCCATGGAGCCAGGAGCGGTGCCCAGGAAGCCCTGGAAACAGCTAGGCTGCAATTCCCACCATGGGACCCAAGGGCCCCAGCTCTCCTGGCCCATGTATGAAATCTCCTCATTTATAAAACGTGGCCAATACTGACAGGGAGTTGTGAGTTCAGTGAGCCGAAGGATGCAAAGCTCCTGGTACTCGTCAGCGATCTACCGAAGCCGATTCCTTCCCCCTCCCTGCCCTCCTCTGCTCCTTCTTTCTTTCTTTTGCTCCTGGCATTATCATATTTTTCTGACACTGTATTCCATTCACTGAAGTCGGCCCTGGTTGTCCTCCAGCGTCCCAGTCATGCCAGGATTTTTGTGTGTGTTTTGGTCACCTTTGGGCCTCGTTGACCCCAGGTGACCATTCTGTGGAAACTGCGGCATTTTGGACTATGGTTTTTTCTCCTTGTTTGAATAAACACTGAAAGCTTTCTTCCCCACTTATTCCAGCTCTCGTTTGCCATCTGGTGCCTGGCTTGGCCGCATCTGTGTTTGCTTAATGACTTTAGGCGAAGGCCGAGTTTACATATGGGAAGGAGGAGAGGGCTTTGCTGATTTCTTCCATATGTTCATTTATTCGTATATTATGATTTTTGTAATCTCACCAGCAAAGATCCCTTCAGACAATCCTTACACTGTTCCCTGGGACCCGCTTCTTTGTGTGTTCAGCTGGGAGTTGCCGTGAGAACATTTTTTTGCAGTGTCTGTTACCTTTAGCACAGCTCAGCAAGGCTTTTAGATAAGTACAAAATTAATGTTCGGGAAGTTCTTCTTTTTGAACTGGGGAGAAGGCTTCTTAGATCTGGGTGATTCTGTGGAGTTGGGAGACCTGGGTTGTAGAGCCCTCTATCTATCTGTGGATGGTGTGAACTCAGCCAAGCTCTGTGAGTCTCTGGCCCTTGGTCTGCTCATTGCGTATCAAAGAGCTTGGGCTAGGCGTGCCCCATACCTGGAGGACCCATGAGGCCACAGCTTTCCCTCTCCCCTTTCCTCTTCTTCCTCTAGTCCTGGGCTTCCGGCTCTTTAAGATTTCTACCTCAAATTCCAAGTGTGCTTTCCCTCTCCCCAGCTCCTGAGCAGAGGTGTGCATGGAGGAAAAAAGCCAAGAAAGGCATTCCATCTTCTGCGTAATGCGGGAATGACAGAGGACAAGCGCTGTTTCTTGTTTTGTAAGAAGTCATCTTGATTTCTTTTTCTATGGTATACTTGGGCCCCAACTTAGGGTGATGGCTCCCAAGCTCTGGAAAGACACAGACCTATGTTGGAGACCCACCTTTTCTCCTCCCAACCTGTGACCCCGAGTAGGTTTCTTAATTTTCCTAAGTGGTATCTTCCCTCGCTAACACAGGACTACTCCCTGCCTTGCAGGGGTGGTGAATGGATAAGTGATTGTTAATCCAAACATGGTGTTTTGCATAAAGCAAGTGCTCACAAATCTTGGTTACCTCTATGCACAGTGGATTCGGTGGTGAAATGCCACAGTGTTGACAACGCCTCAGAGGAGGAAATGGACAATACCCAGGGAAGATCACAAAATCAGTGGATGCCAAACCTTGACCCCGGACTTGGGACTTCTGACTCCTAGGCAGCAGATCTTTCTCATCAGCCGAAGAGGGCTGGGGAAAAACGGGACTGGCTTGGGTTCACTGGAGACCAGATGATGGCTAAGGAAGGAAGGCAGTCTAAGCCTTACTCGAGAAGTTGTCAGTGGAAGAAAGATTCTCGAGGGGACCAGGGACATGTATGGGGTGGTGGCGGGTGGGGGAACTGGACCTCTTTCTGTGAATGTCCTCAAATTGTCCTGAGAGGTTGTCTCTCTTTCTCACCCTCTGTCACCCTCTCCTTCTGCCCTTACCCCTTCCTCATCAGTCTCTTGTGCCTGGGGAAGTAAAACCCCAAAGAACAAAAATTATTTGAATCAATGTTTTTGGATGGGGCCAGACAGAAGGTGAGGCTGTATTTGATAGTTTAGGCAGAAAAGCCAACAAAGTAATCTGAGGTAATTGAGAAATAATCCATCAGGTCAGAGGCAAGTAGAGAATGAGAAATCCTCTTGGGCACAGCCTCCTCCTGTGGCCCTCTCTGCTCAGAAGCCTGAGGAAGAGCAGTTGGGATGGGTGAGCTGTCTCTAAACCCTTCTTCTGTCAGAGAGCAGTCAGAATCTGAGAGATGAGGGCTCTCTCCTGCTCCAGGGAAAGTTTCAGGGTATGGAGAGGCAAGGGGTGGGGGGCAGCTCGGCATTCCTGGCCTCGCTACCTCACGTTATATATAATATATACGTATGTGTAACACACGCATCCTCTATGTTCTGGCTTAGCTGACATTAACACGATGTGCAGGCACTAGCAGGCATCCCGCAGAGGGCACAACTACATACAAGGAAGGAAAACGACACCTGTGAGGAATGAGAAGACCAGTGTAGTTGGAGCAGAGAGTGAGGAGGATGTGAGTGAGAGAGAACCCAGAAGCGGGCTGGGACCACACGAGGGGAGCTTACAGTCTCCCGGGAGGCACGAGAGGCCACCACCTGCCGCATTCAGTCTGCCAGGAGCCAGGGGCAGAGGGGCAGAGAGGCAGAGGTCCAGAGGGGGAGGGCAGTTAGGGCAGCGCTGGTAAATGAGGGAGATGAACATAGACGAGAGGGGTGTTCAGGAGGCTTGGGTGATGGATCCAATGGGGTGTCAGGGAGAAAGAGTTGTCAGAAGTAGTCAAGAACTCTTAGATTTGGGGGCTTAGGCAGAGTGAGAACTGGTAGGCCCCGAGAAGTGTCTGTTTCCCTAGATCTGACAGGGCTCCTTCAGGGTCACTGGGGAAGGGAGAAGCAGAGCCTCAGCCTGGCCTCCAGTTCAGAGAATAACAGATACAAGAAAAGAACATCAAGCGAAATAATGTTGCAAAATTCCTCACAGACCTGGCCAAAGCTTACATCACCCAGTCATGTGCATTTTAAGCTCTATTATTCAGTTAAGAAATGGATTTGTCCTTGTAAGTGCTACAAGATCTGGCACTTAACACCTGAGATGTGAAGGCACTTTTTTTTTCTCTTTAAAAATAGAGCTACCCTATGACCCTGCAATTGCACTACTGTGTATTTACCCCAAAGATACAGATGTGGTGAAAGAAGGGCCATATGTACCCCAATATTTATTGCACCAATGGCCACAATCGCCAAACTATGGAAAGAGCCAAGATGCCCTTCAACACACAAATGGATAAAGAAGATATGGTCCATATATATAATGGAATATTATGCCTCCATCAGAAAGGATGAATACCCAACTTTTGTAGCAACATGGACTAGATTGGAGGAGATTATGCTGAGTGAAATGAGCCTAGCAGAGAAAGTGAAGTATCATATGGTTTCACTTACTTCTGGAGCATAAGGGGTAACATGGAGGACAGTGGGAGAAGGAAAGGAAATGTGAACTGGGATAAATCAGAGAAGGAGACGAAGCATGAGAGACTTTGGACTCAGAAACAAACTGAGGGTCTTGGAAGGGAGGGGGTAGAGGGATGGGTGAGCCGGCTGGTGGGTATTGCATGGAGCACTGGGTGTGGGGCATAAACAATGAATCTTGGAACACTGAAAAAATAAAATAAATTATTATAAAAAAATAAAGTAGCAGATGCTCTGGACAATCTGGGAATCATAAGTGTAACCTCTGGACAGACAACACAGGGCCTGCAGCTCAGACCTTTCCACCGAGGCGTCTTCCAGTTTCCTTAGAGTGGTAAGTGGGAGACGGAAGGATAAGAAATTGCCTGTCAAGACAGAAGACATGAGGCCGTTGGCAAAGGTAGAACCCTTGCAGTAGAAGTATGGCTGCCTGGAATTCTGTGAGCCTCTATCTGGGTGAGGGTGAGGAAGGGTGGCAGTGGGGGGACTCCAGCCAGGAATGACTATGTGTAAGATTGGGGCAGCAATTCGCGGTTGGGGGAGGCAGTGAGCAGCTTTTCAAGGCTAGAATGCAAGGGGAGTCCTTTTAAATCAGGAACTGGAAGTAAACTTCCTCTCCCTCCCCCACACTCACCTCTATCAGGTTCCTACTCAGGGATCAGGTTTTGCCTCCACCTTTGTGGAAAAGGTAGAGACATAAATAATCATCACCGCACAGGAAGCACTCACTAGTAACAGTGGCTAACAATCTTGGTACCCTGTGTGCTTGGCACCATGTGCATGTCTTATCTCATCAATATCTGCAGCAACCCTGAGAGATAAGTATTATCATTGATTCTATTTTACAAGAAAAGAAAAGAGAGGTGAACACAGGATAAATAACTTTCCCAAGATCACCCAGGTAGTAAATAGTAGGTTCAGGATTCAAACCCAGGCAGTAGAATCCATTTGCTTAACTCAGTGGCTACCAAAGGGCAAGGAGGTGGGCAATGGCTGGGGGGTGGTGAGGGGGGGGGGGAACTGTCTCTACAGAATTAAAATATAATAATAAAACAAGCTAAAAGATCTATTTATTTTTTTATTATCATATACACTAACAATATATGAGTAGTAGAATCTTCCCTCTAGGGCCAACCTCTCCTACTCGATGTAGCTCCCACCCCTCCTAAGCCACTGCTTTAAACACTCTAGAAGGTACAAATTCCAAGTCACATTTTGCAGATTTCTAATCCCATCCGAACACTCTCATTGCTGCTCCTTTAAGCCCTAACAACAAGTATATTGGTTCTATGTGCCTGTGTTACTTTATTGTGTATCTTTGCCGCTGGACCATCAACTCCATGATGGTAAGGACTGTGTCTACAGTTTGTGCTGAAGTACCTGGCTTCACGTGTTCATGGTGTTTACGCAAAAAAAGATATTGGCTGAATGAACAGATGGGTGAAGGAATGGTCAATCTAATATGCTGCTTCCTCCACGAAGTCCTCCTTGAGGGAAGAAGAGCCTTGCTCTTCAGAGAGGAAAGTGGAACAGGTGATATTGGCAGAAGCAGTCAGAATGAGCTGGGCTCTTCTCTACAGAGCAGCCCTGGATGTTCTCTGTTGGGGGTGAAAAGCATCAATCCTAGTAGGGCTTTGAGCTTCAGGGCACCTGAACATTCCTTAGGGAACCACCATTCCTAGGAAGAAGACTCCCCTCTTAGCACTGATATTTGAGAGCATGTAGTTTCCAGACCTGTCTAGGGCCAGAAACTACTCATACTAAGGCAGATTTAGGATTATTTTTAGGACTGCACAATCCTTAAGATCTGGATACAAAAGATCCCAATATGTTCCTTAGAGAACCTATTTTGTTTTTGGCATGTTCCTAAGTTGCTAGATAAATGTAACTCTACAAATATCTCTGTGACCTGGGATGTTGTTTTTATTTTGAAATGGGATGATGTTCGTTTATAAGTCCGTTAAAACTAAGATATATTTTGCTAAAGCACTATGGAGTCAGGATGCCTTCAACAGGCCTCTTGAAGCCCATTTGTTAAACAAGACTGTAATCCTTTGTAAAACATTCTAGATGTCATGCTGTACCATGCCTTCTCCCCTTTTTTAATCCTTTAAAATTTATTTCTATGTTTTGCCCCTAAAAATAAAATGATGTATGTTCCAGGCAACCTTTCTGAGTGGTCCACCATGAGGAGTTCCCAGGTCTCCTCTGAGAGGTGGGTGATGTCAAAGTCAGTCCTCAAGGTCAAGGCCAACATCTGGGGGGGGGGGCTCTGTGAATCACTTGGTAAGGAGGTGCAGTGGGGGGCAGAGGCACTCTGGCATCATGAGACGGTTCAGAGTTTAATATGGACTCTGGCAGAAAAGCGGGAAGACGAGGCCACATGGAAAGTTTCCTGAGCCCCAAATTCTGCCATGATATATTTGAAAGGTTCCCTGGGGTTGAGGGAAGGGTCCTAAAGAGGAAAGTTCCCAGTGAACGGTGACACCAAAAAGCTTGCCTATTTCTTTGACTCACTACCTGGAGTTTTCAACCTATCAGACAGTTTAATGAAGGCAGTAGCTTGAGAAGATGAAGGCTGAAACATTTGTTATGTCTGGCAAGAAAGGATTAGTGGAAGAATCTACATACTACAAGGCATGTTTATCATATCAACTAGTTCTAAGATGGAGACACGGAAAGCAGAGTCCCAAGGGAGTGGGACACGGTGGGGGGGAAAGAGAAGTGTGGATAGACGGAGTTGGAGGCAAGAAAGTTCTCTACAGCCCTTGAGATCTGAAGGAGTGGGAGACAACTAGTTCCCAGGTAGGTGGGCTTTAGAAGTATTTTTTTCTTTTGCCCAATGATCATCCTATCCCTTCCCCTGTTCCTTCTACCCTCCCTCTCTCCTCTCCATCTTTACTCCTCTCCCTTCATATGTGTTTATTGAACATCTACCATGTGCCAATTACTCTTTTAGGCTCTGGCAGTCACTGGTGAACAAAATCAGCAAGGTCCCCGCCCTTGGGAAGCTTAGAGCCTTGTAGGGGAGACGGAGAGCAAATAAATATTCCACCAAGTATCTGTAACCACGCATTACAGTAAGTGCTATGAGGCCTGACGACCTGGGGCTGGGCTAGACCATATTGCGTGAGGAACACTAGCTTAGATGGGGGGAGGGGAGCAGTCAGGGGACTCCTTCTCTCCGGAAGTGCCATTTAAGCTCACAGCTGAAGGAAGAGGAAGACCTAGGTCAAGAAAAATCTGTGTGTGTGTGTGTGTGTGTGTGTGGAGGGCAGCATTACAACCAAGGGAATAAAAGAATAACAATAACCATGATGATAAAAGCAATAGGTAAGACTTACTGAACAGTTACTATGTGCCAGTCACTACTCTAAACATGTAATAACTATTTATTCATTTAACTGTCACAACAATTCTATGAGACAATTTACCATTACTGTCCCCATTTTTCAGATAAGGAAAATAAGGCCCAGAGAAGCGAAGGGCCCTGCCCATCACATAGTGAGAGGGTAGAGAAACACAGATAAAACTCAGGTAATCTGGCTCCAGGAAAGGCAGACCTGGTGAACTAAGAGAATGAAGGACAAGACAGCGAGGCTGAGCTATAGCAATTGCAGGGGTGGAGGGAGAGGGTGCAGCCAGCCACTCAGGGGCCATCTGTTCTAGAATTTTTCCTAAATTTGATGGTGGAAACCCACTGCAGGGGTCTTGAGGGGTGAGACTGACCTTTTCCCAGGCCTTTTCTGGTTGCAGTGGGGAGGCAGCCCGGAGCAGGCTCCCAGCGGGGGGAACAGGACGGGAGTCCTGGTGGGAGTAAGAGGGGTTTACATCAAGTACCCGGTTACATAACTAACCAACGAACTTCTCAGTGCTTCCCTTCCCTTCTCTCTTGGTCCTGTCCCCACGCTCTCTGTGTTCCTGCCCGTCTCAGCAGCAGGCAGAGGACCCCGTAGTAAGACCCCGCTCCTGCTCCGTTTGCCAAGCTGCAGACTCTGGCATTCTGTCGCCTCCTCCATGGCACCCTTCCCGCCTGCCCGACTAAGAATCCTTCTCTCCCTCGCCCGTGTGCCTGCCGGGAGGGGGCAGCTGCTGGCATCTAGAACCCAGCTGTTCTCCCAACTTCTCGCAAGTGTTTCTTAGTGTCAATGCTTCTAATTAGTTAAAATAGGAAGGGGGGGGGTGGTAAACAGAGGAGCAAAAGACAGACCTAATTTTAGCTGTAGCCAAAAGGACTTTCCCTCAAATACACTGTGATCTCAAAATACTTAGCTAGGCGCATATGGACACGGCGGGGAGAGGATTTGAAGAGCTGCAGAAGGAACATTCAAAGCCAAACAGGACAGCGCCTGCCTTCTGGGAACGTAGGGCTGGATCAGAGAGGAAGACCAGGCAAACAGACTGAGTCCCCACCCTGTGCCAGGCACTGTGCAAATGCTTTATGTGTGTCAACGCAGCAGTGCGTTTCCTCTTTCCAGCCCGAGAATGCTGCAGGGGCTAGGATCACCCTCATTTTACAGAGGAGGGAACTGAGGCTCTGTGGAGCTGAAGGGGTCTTGTCCAAGATGACACAGCTAACCAGACAGCCAGGATTTAAACCTGGGTCTCTCTGACTTCAAAGTGGCTAGCGAGAGGAAGATGGGGTCTCAAACTGAGGCTGCGAATCCAGGGAACTAGGTGACAAAAATCCAGAGGATGCTGGCTCTTAGAACACTTAGTGGCATTACTGTAGAAACTGGCGTGGATCACTCAGGGCCCCGACATTCTCCACTGCTAAATCCCCTTCCAGCCCTCACAAGATGTCACTAGCAATTTACAGGTAGATAAATCATTTGGTGAATGCCACCCCTCCCCCACTATGGAGAAAAAAACAAAACAAAAAACCATGCTTTCTGCAATCAAAGAAGATGCTGTTTGGCAAAAGAATCTGAACTGGCTAATCCCCACCCCCACCCCCAGCCCACCTTCCTGAGGTTGTGGTGGAGCCTGGGCTCCTTCAGAAAGCCGGCCACCTGGTAGGACTCATCACGTCAATTTCCTTCATCTCAGTTCAAGCTTAAAAGGCCTCTTCACTGGGAAGCTCCCCAGTGAGGTTTTCCACACACACTTGGAGACTTTCCACAATAGGCCTTTGAAGCAGCCTGAAGTATTCCGGGAAGCCAGGCTCACTGGGCTGAGGTTTAAAGAGCAGAAGCCCACATTTATTTTTCTTTCCCGCCTTCTTTGACAAAACTCCCGCCCAGTGGTTTGTGGGCCCTTGCAGAGCAGCCCTGATTTTCAGGTTACTACTTTGAGGGGTGAAGTCTTAAAGAAAAACAACAATAAAGCACATTCTAAGGAAGCACTGATAATTTATCTGTTTCTGTGTTTGGCTCCTTGGCCAGACTCTGAGTCGTGCCTTATTCATCACTGTCGCAGAAAGAAAATGAACTCTGGACCAAGACACACTCGCTCCATCACAGTATGGATGTCAAGTCACTCAGACTTTCGGATGGGTGAAGGAAGTTAACGGTCCCTGCCTTGTGTGGAGTACTAATGATTATGTGAGGTGGGGTGAGAAAATCAACTCACGCATTGTCTGCCATGGACTTCATCAGGCCCATGCTGTCTTCCTCACCCCTGGCCAGGGTGGCCCTTGCTCACATCGGCTTGCCTCTACTCATTCTCTACAACTCGACTCAGGTGATGCTTTCCCCTTCTGGAAATGTTTTACCTTCCTCTTGCCCAGGCCAGTTCCAGCACGTGGCGGCGGTGGCGGCTTCTTCTTCTTCTTCTTCTTAATTTAAATTCAATTATCCAAGGTATAGTACATCATTAGTTTTTGATATAATGTTCAGCGATTCATTAATTCAGTATAATACCTGTGCTCATCACATCACATGCCCTCAATACTCATCACCCAGTTACCCCATCCCCTCACAGTATATAGCTTTTATGCTTCAATATCTCCCTATCCTCTAATGCACAGTCTGTGTTTTTTTTCCATTTTCAGTGTCTGCCCACCATGCCTCCTATCACCACCGGGACAACTGTAGACACACAGTGCTTTCTTGTTCATTGTTGTAGCTCCTTACTGAGCACAGTGCTTGGTACATTGATGTGCTCAGTGAATATTAACTGATTCATTAATTTACTTAACACATTTTATTAAGTACCTACTCTGAGCAGGGTACTTATTCTAGCTACTGAAGATATAGCAGTGAGTAAAAGAGACACAGCCTCTGCTTTTCTATAACTTTACATCCTTGTATGGGAAGTCAGAAAATACATTAACTAGGGCACCCGAGTGGTTCAGCTGGTTAAGCGTCTGCCTTCGGCTCAGGTCATGATCCTGGAGTCCTGGGATCAAGTCCTGCATCAGGCTCCCTACTTGACAGGGAGTCAACTTCGCTCTCTGATCCTCCCCTCTCTTATGCTCTCTCTCTCCCTCATTCTCTCTCTCTCAAATATAGAAATAAAAAAAACCTTAAAAAGAAAAAGGAAAGACATTGAGACAGAGAGTTGGCCTTTGAACACTGCAACGGTGAGAGACACCAACCCCCAACACAGCTGAAAATCCTTGTATAACTTTTGACTCCCCCAAAACTTAACTCCCCCAAAACTTAACTACCAATAGCTTACTGCTAACTGACTTACTGATAACATACACAGTCAATTTATACATATTTTGTATATGCATTATATACTGTGCTCTCGTAATAATAGAAGAAAATGTTAAGAAAATCATAAAGAGAAAATACATTGACATTACTGGACTGTATTCATTCAAAAAAATCCACACAGAAGTGGACCTGCCCAGTTAAAACCTGCGTTGTTCAAGGGTCGACTATATAGAAGGATTTCTGGACACAAGCTCCAACATGTAAAAACATTCAAAGTCCTGACTCCCTTACAATAAGAAAAAACTAAAACACTGAAAATCACTGTTCTTGGACCAACTGGAGAACTGAGGTCACAGGACAAGCCAGCACCCTGAAATCCAGAGAGATGAGAATCCAGACAATGACATCTGAGACCTTATCTAGAACAGAAGCCACTGGAACAACAAACTGGTAGGGGCAAGTCAGCGATAATTTTGAAGCACTAGGGTCAAGCATGAGACTGAGAAACTTAGGGGCCGCAGTCTTAGTGGGAGGACCACACTGGCATGAGTTTTACTGCCAAGAATCCACAGGATCTCACTGTGAAGAGGCAAGAATGTTCCCCTCTTGACTCCTGAAAGGGGAGAAAAAGACTAAATGCTGTGAAGTATGCCAGAGTCTAGCATACTCTAGCTTTCCAGTCTCACCAAGGAGGAAGGAAAAAAGGCAAGAAACATTAGTGAAGGTCACAGTCCAGGGACAAATGTTCAATAAAAGCTAAGATTTAATCAAAAGATCATAGAGTGCTTTCCCTTCCCCATACCTTAAAACTATACCCACAGTTCAGTTTAATATGTTACAGCAAAAAGAATTACAAGACACAGCCTCTATCTAAGGAGAAGCTCCCAGGGAAGCTCAAGGACTGAGGGGCAGTTGAAGCCTAAAGGAAGCAGAAGCAGCCAAAAAAAAAAAAAAAAAAAAAAAAAAAAAAAAAAAAAAAAAAAAAAAAAAAAAAAAAAAAAAAAAAAAAAAAAAAAAAAAAAAAAAAAAAAAAAGCAGCAAGAAGAAAAGAAATAATAAAAGATAAAATAAATATAAAAAGCAGAATCAATTAAATTGAATACTGAAAAATATTAGAGAAAATGAAGGAAACCAAAAGCTGGTTCTTTAAAAAGACCAGTAAAACTGATAAACTTTTTTTTTTTTTAAAGATTTTATTTATTTGACAGAGAGAAACACAGGCAGAGAGGGAACACAAGCAATGGGAGTGAGAGAGGGAGAAGCAGGCTTCCCGCCGAGCAGGGAGCCCGATGTGGGACTCGATCCTGGGTCTCCAGGATCATGACCTGACCCGAAGGCAGTTGCTCAACCAACTGAGCCACCCAGGCGCCCCAAAACTGATAAACTTTTTTAGCCAGGCTAACCAAGATAAAAAGAAGGCACAAATTATTATATCAGATATTCAAGAGAGGTCATCACTGCTGATCTTACAGACATTAATCAGATAATATAAGAATCCTATGGACAATTCTATGTCCACAAATTTGATGATTTAGATGCAGTGACTTATTTCTTTAAAAGATGCCAACCATCAAAATTCACACAAGGAGAAATAGATAATCTGAAGAGAGCTATATCTATTAAAGAAATTGAATTAATAATTAAGTAATGTCCAAAAGCAAAGAACCAAGTCCAGGAAAGGTTTCATGGTAAATTCTACCATTTAAGAAAAAAAATTATACTAGTTCTTTACTACCTCCTTCAGGAAAATGGAAGCAGAGAGGGACATCCTACCTCATTTTGAGGTCAGCATTAGTCTAGTACCTCAACCAGGTAAAAATATTACAAGAAAGGAAAACCAAGAACCAATGTCTCTTATGAATGTAGATGGAAAAGTCATCAACAACAAATCAAATCCAACTATAAATAAAAAGAACACATCACAGCTAAGTGGGATTTATTCCAGGTATGCAAGGATGGTTCAACATTCAAAAATCAATAATGTAATTCACCACATCAACATATTAAAGAATATAAATCATATAATCATATTAATAGATGCAGAAATAGCATTTGATAAAAATGAACACCTTAAAGTTCATTCTTTGTACTATAATGTTCGACATTTTTTTTTTTAGGATTTTAATTATTTGTCAGAGAGAGCACACAAGCAGGGGGAGCACCAGAGGGAGAGGGAGAAGCAGGCTCCGCACTAAGCAAGGAGCCTGATTTGGGGCTTGATCCCAGGACCCTGGGTTCATGACCTGCACCAAAGGCAGAAGCTTAACCAACTGAGCTACCCAGGCATCCCCAACGGTTTTAACAAATGTACAAGGTCACATATTCACAATGACAGTATCATGGCAGTTTCACCCCCCGCCCCCAATCCCTGTGCTTCACCTATTTAATCCTCCCTTCACTCTCCCCGAGCCTTTGGCCACCTCTGCTCTTTTCACTGCATCAATGATTTTGTCTCTTGCAGAATGCCACATAAGTGGGATCATGCAATATGTAACCTATAATGGAATATGCTGTATGGGTCAAGCAAGCCAACTGTATTACAAATGTATGAAACAATCTCGCTGAAGGTTGTGGGAGATAAAGGTGCTGACCTTAGGAACTCTGGAAGTGAGAAGAGTTTATAAAACTGAAGGCAAAAGAGACTGGACATCAACACTGTACCCCAGCTGATAAAGCTGTAGCCCACAGGGGTATGGGTTAACAATTCTGGTATTTCTCCAATTGCACCCTGGAACAGGACAATTGCAATTAAGGAAACGTAGGGTAATGGTAGGAGCCAGGTCTCTCAGTATTTGGGTGGGACTTAGAGATAAGCAAGAGCAGGAGGCCAGGATGACCCATGTGGTAAGAGATTAGGGTTGGAGATAAAGCAAACTAATGTCATGCAGACAGAGATAATGGCACATTTACATATTTATAGATATGGGTATACACACTGCTTAGTACACACACAGATATTGGCCGGGAGGGTCCAGAAGCAACAACAGCTCAGTAGTGATGAGCACACTAAGTGCCCAGATCTTGGTTTTTGAGATCATTCTCCAATAAAAAGAATCAGGGCTCCTTGGGGAAGTGGCTGATTCTAGTACTGGGGCAGGAAATAGACAAACTGAACTTGAAGGATCTTGTAGTGTCAGAAAGTAAGGAATTAAAAAAAGAACACACACAATCAGGGGCCATTTCAGAGAGATAAAGGATACAACTGAGGAGTTCTGAGGGCCAAACCCAAAAAAACGGAGGAACAGAATAAAGTAGTACTGGGTTATAATGCCAAATGTCACATAACTATGAGTTCACACTGTTCTAAAGAAGTGAAGGATGCCCACTCTCACCACTACTATTCAACATAGTGTTAGAAGTCCTAGCAACAGCAATCACACAACAGAAAGAAATAAAAGGTATCCAGCTTGGCAAACAGGAAGTCAAACTCTCTCTCTTTGCAGATGACAGGATACTACATGTGGAAAACCCAAAAGACTCTACCCCCAAACTACTAGATCTCATACAACAATTTGGTAATGTGGCAGGATACAAAATCAATGTGCAGAAATCAGTTACATTCTTATACACTAACAACGAAAAAATAGAAAGGGAAATCAGAGAATCGATTCCATTTACTATAGCACCAAAAACTATAAGATACTTAGGAATAAACCTAACCAAAGAAGTCAAGGATCTGTACTCGAGGAACTACAGAGCACTCATGACAGAAACTGAAGAAGACACAAAAAGATGGAAGAGCACTCCATGCTTATGGATCGGAAGAATAAACATTGTCAAAATGTCTATACTGCCCAGAGCAATCTACACTTTCAATGCCATTCCGATCAAAATTACACCAACATTCTTCAAAACGTTACAACAAACAATCCTAAAATTTATATGGAACCAAAAAAGACCCCGAATCGCTAAGGAATTGCTGAAGAAGAAAAGCAAAGCTGGGGGCATCTCATTACCTGACTTCAGGCTTTATTACAAAGCTGTGATTACCAAGACAGCATGGTACTGGCACAAAAACAGAGAAATAGACCAATGGAACAGAGTGGAGAGCCCACATAT